>ML391549.1:114513-135010 GCA_005239525.1 Nicotiana knightiana
CTCCCCCCCCCCCCCCCCCCCCCCCAAAAAAAAACCCCGTAATAGATATTGGGTTCCATGATTGAGAAATACAATGAATATTTTCCAGTGTGAAATCAAGGAGGTACCTCATGACACCAAGGATGAAGATGAAATTCTTGAGAGTGAGTTTTTTGATACAAGGCAGGCATTTTTGAGCCTTTGTCAAGGAAATCATTACCAATATGATACCCTGAGGCGTGCTAAACAATCCTCAATGATGGTCCTTTACCACCTTCATAATCCCACTGCACCAGCATTTGTGACAACTTGCAACATTTGTCACCTTGATATAGAAACTGGTCAAGGTTGGCGGTGTGAAGTTTGCCCAGATTATGATGTTTGCAATGCCTGTTATAAAAAAGATGGTGGAATTGATCATCCTCATAAGTTGGCTAATCATCCATCCCTGGCCGAACGTGATGCACAGAATAAAGAAGCTAGGGAACTACGAGTTTTGCAGGTGCATTCTTCTTGGCCCTTATTTAATTTGTTGTTTCGTTCTGCTTCCTATGTTGTCTATGAAGTCCTCTGTTACAACTTTTGGGTCAGTTCTAGATCCCTGGCACCTACCGCTGCTTTGTTCTTTCAGAGCACTTTCATCCTCTTTGAATAGCTATATGTTAGCCCTAGTTCACTGCAGCTTCTATGTGGTTTTCTCCTCGTGTTTGATTCACTTTAGGTTACTCGATATTCTTTTTTTCTTTTTTAAGATGGTAACATTGTTGTTAGATAGTTATGTGTAAATAGTCCTAGTCCTATATGTAGTAGGAGTAGAATATGTCCTATTCCCATATGTAGTAGGAATAAAATGTGTATTATATATAGGGCTCATTGTATCATTGTTAAAAAAAATAGATTTTTCTCCCGTGCGTTCTCACATGGTATCAGAGCTTTAGTGAGAAAATCATCGTTGGGGGTCATTCCAGCGAGGGAAGAAAGATCTCATCACCATGCAAGTTTCCGGCAACCTCGTCTTGTTCCCAGGTTTATCACTGCTATAATACCATTGTGCATATACCAGTACCACCATCAGATCCAAAACCCTTGTGTGACCAAACCCCAGAAATTCTAGTCCCATTCGAACAGAAAAGTAAGTCACCATGCGTCTTTCCGGTTGACGACTCAAGATTGATTTGTGTTATCTCCTCATCAGTAAGTGTTGTGCGAAAACCAACACTACCATCTTGTTCGACAGGCGACAAAATCCCAGTCAATCGCTCTGGTAGAAAGTCCCTTACGCGCCTCCACATGCCGGCAGAACTAGGGTTCCAATGAGCTACAATAACTTTTCCAGCGATGCGAGCCATTCCAGCCACTTTTTGGCAGAACTTCTTCAGGACAACTTACTTGTCCGGTGATTCCGAGCCTACCCATATAAACTACATGAAATTCTGATAACTTTACATATTTCTGGTGTGAGCAGTGATTTCCGGGTGTGAATAGTAATTTCCAGAAAAGTTTTTGTTTTCTGGTGGTGTTTTAGAAGCTATGTATGGAATTCGGCTTAGTCTCACAATTTTCAAATTTTTCCAGCGATCTTCTGCTTATCAGCAACCACTTAGTTTTGTTGCTCGGGGAGTCTAGCTTGCAGATATTTTCACCAAGTCCCTCACGTATTAGTTACATATGCAACAAGCTCGGTACATATGATTTGTATGCACCGGCTTGAGGGGAGTGTTAGATAGTTATGTGTAAATAGTCTTAGTCCTATATGTAGTAGGAGTTGAATATGTCCTAGTCCCATATGTAGTAGGAGTAGAATATGTCCTAGTCCCACATGTAGTAGGAATAAAATATGTATTATATATAGGGCTCATTGTATCATTGTTAAAAAAAATAGATTTTTCTCCCGTGCGTTCTCACAATTGTGTATTAATATATAACAGTACACAGGTTGTACTGAAAACATATTTACAAGAGAACAAAAGGGAAGAATAACTGATCTATGATCCTAGCAGTATTGTAAGACTTCTAGGATTGATACAGTATCTTCTGGACACTTCTGTTTACACCAAAAAATAAAAAAGTAGAACACAATTCAGTTTGATCTTCTGCATTGAGTTGCTGCTGTCTTCAAAACACCTAGAGTTTCTCTCCTTCCAGATTGTCCACCATATACATGCAGGGACAGGCCTCCATCTATCTGTCTCTAGCGGCAGTTTCAGCTTCATCCCAACTAGTAAGCACTTCAGTAATCTTACAAGGCACTGTCCATGACATACCTCCGAGGTTAATAAAGATCTTCCATAGTTGATCTGATATCCTGCTGTGTCAAAAAAGATGGCTAACTGTCTCAGCTGTTTCCCCACATAGAAAGCACCTTGAGCACAGTAGAATTCCTCTCTTTATGAGATTATCCTAGGTCGGAACTGCCCCCTTTGCTAGTAACCAACTGAAACAAGATACCTTGTAGGGTATCTTGGCTTTCCAGATATGCTTCCATGGCCAATTAGTAAACTGTAGATTAGTGTGATTCAGAATCTTGTATGCAACATTCACCTTATAGATGCCTCTGTTGTGGCCCTTCCTCCATGGTGAATCCATCCCATTTTCAAGGCCTTTGAAGACTTACCAGTTGCTTGTACAGCTCAGTTCCCAATCATTCAGCATTCTTCTAAGTATCAGATCCCAACCTTGAGGAGTCCGCATTCTTCTAGGTTACTCGTTATTCTACTACCCACTTTCCTATGAAATAAGCTATTTTATAGCTACATGTTAGTGTATCACACCTTAAGGCTGAAGTTTGCACTAGATGGGTACTACTTGCTCAAAATTCCTGCGACCGTTCTCCCGAACAATTGTTTTTTTGGACAAATAAATATTCTTTCATTAATAACACGGCAAGATGGTGTCATAAGTATGTACAATTTAGCGATGTTGCTCAATGACAATCACCAATCAAAATTATCCCAATTATCTCTTCTTTGAGTAGTAGTGATGATTGCTTTTCACCAATCAAAATTATCCTAATTATCTCTTCTTTGAGTAGTAGTGATGATTGCTTCATTCATTTTCCTTGAAAATGCTGAATAGTGTGAATACAAGGTCTTATTTGTGATGTGAATTTGCAAATTTGCACAACAGGTCTGTCTTTTGAAAAACTTTTTTTACTTTGAAGATTAGAGCTATCCAAGACTGTTAAATCTTTTTGCAAAAACTTTTTCTTTTTCAATTTTTTTTACAAATGTTATCCAAACAGCTCCTTCAGAACTTCTTGATTGAACATCTGAAAATTCATTTGGAAGAGAAAAGTATTAGATGCTTTAGCAGTTCTCTATCCTAATGGAAAAGATAAGAGGACAATGATTAAGTGATACCTTACGGTTTAAGTATCATTCTATGATATCGATGGCTCTGTTCACATATAAATGAAATTATTTTAGCCAGATCATATCTTCTTCCATTTTTTTGAAAATATATATACTAGACATTTGAGATCTGACATGATTTCTCCCTTTTAACTCTACAGCTTAGGAAGATGCTTGACCTTCTGGTGCATGCTTCTCAGTGCCGCTTTCTACATTGTAAATATCCAAACTGTCGCAAAGTTAAGGGGCTTTTCCGCCATGGTATACAGTGCAAAATACGAGTCTCAGGAGGTTGTTTACTCTGCAAGAAGATGTGGTATCTCCTTCGACTGCATGCTCGTGCATGCAAAGAATTTGAATGTCGTGTTCCACGTTGCAGGTTTGTTGGCTAATGCTTCCTTACATTTTTGTAATCAATGACTTGTCATGGTTTGATAATTTCATAATAATTAATTAAATGATGATTAGCCCATGCTACTGTTTCCTGCTATTAACAGCAGTAGCTACTACGAGTAGTAATCAATCAGAATCAATCAACTATGATTCAACCCAAATTGATTGGGGTTGGCTACATGAATCCTCTATAACCCATTTCGGTCTATTCTTCCGAGTATTAATCATAGTTAGTGAATATTTTTTATGCTTTGTAATCAACCTGCGGCAACCCTCTTTTATCTAACTGGGGATTGGTTATGCTTTGCATAGGTCATATAGGTGGATTTTAGTGATTGATAGATTAGCAAAAGATTTTCATAAAACGCAATCACTTTATCTCCCTCTCCGCCCCTCCTTTTTGGCAGTTCACACTTTTGAATTTCAGCTTAAATTAACAACATAAAATTTGCTATATTTCTACCCTTTATACAGAGATTTGAAAGAACATCTGCGGAGGATGCAGCAGCAATCTGATTCTCGGCGGAGGGCTGCTGTCATGGAGATGATGAGACAGCGTGCCGCAGAGGTTGCAAGCGGTTCTGGGTGAAGATATTGTACATACTTAAATAGGTGTCGTGCTTAAGTCTTATTGGAGGTAGGAGTACAGAAGTAAGGAAGCGTTGGACAAACCTGCTTCGAGCAAATAAGGTGTGTTCATCCCTAGGAAGACATGGCAAAAGAAACTGGACGTGTCTGGTTGACTAATGATTCTTCCTTCTATGGCACATCTTTGGAGTACCTCTATTATGATGGTTATAGATCCAAGCTGCTCTTGACAACGGTTCCCTAGAGTATAGCATGCCAACGAGCTCATCTGCCCGTGGCTCATAGGTGATTCTTTGATTTCATTCTCTTTGCATTCTACCAAAAGCAGCCATCATTTGATGGCAGATGTAACATAACATAACTTAAGCTTGCACTGCAGAGGGGGCAAATCAGTTTTTCTTTAGTGAAATTGTTTTGTTCCGTTCCGTTCTAGCTCATGGGTTCTTAAACTTTGTCTTCCCATTTCCCTTATTTAAAGATGCAAGAGTTACAAGTAGCAACTTGCAATTGATTCAGTTTTGCAAGCCAAAATGTACACAGTATGAATGCGTAATTATTTCCTCATGTTTCCATTTCAATTAACAACCTTACTTCCTTCCTCAGCTTGACCGACAATAAATTAGGTTTTGATTAATGTCATCTCCAGCATGAATGGCATTTTGAAATTTGTCATGTTAAGAAGTACAAAAACAGCTCTTGTTCCTTTGTCCACTTAATTCTCTAATTATTAATTAGGGATCTTTACACTATACATTCATTATACACATAAAATACAAAATTATGTATACACTACTCTACGAGCTATTTTTAATTTTTAATTTAAGCGGTTAGGTGAGCGGCTATTTGGGTTAATTATTCTATTAATTACAGAATACATCTGGCCACACAAGGTCAGTAAAGAGTATAGTAATGATAGGATGTCCAAATACCCTACCAATACGTAATGTGCAACATTGACAGTATCGTCATATAATAATACAGTTTCCCTTCTCTTACCACTTTAACAATGAAGAAAAAGAAAGGTTACACCAGTTTATGACAAGTATAGTCTCAACGGCATAATATACCCTTGGATTGAATTTCTTGTAAAGACAAAACATCAGGCCGCTAAAGTTGTGCAGTTCGCTACACATGGTGAACCACGGCTAAAATAACTTATCACATTAAAGTCAAGTTCAATGGCTGAATCCAACTCTACGAGAGAGAGAGAGACGCGAGAGAGAATTTACAGGATGAAACAAATACCTAGAAGAAAGGGATTGCCAAAATTTGCCGCCAACAAGAATATATACCTCATTGTAATATATTTGAATATTCTCTTTTACATGTGTTTGGGGATACCTCTTCATTTGCTTTTGGAGGTTGTAGGGGGAGAGAGGGAGAGGGTTTGAGTATTTGATCTTGTTAAAATGTTAGTGTACAACATTTGACAGAAAGTGGAGGAGTCAGTTGCCCAGCCTGCCAAGCAAACAAGAGAATAATAAGCAAATTTAGTTCAGAGCTCAGGAATTAAAGAAACACAACTTAAGATAACAAAAGTAAACCGAGTTATGTTTTCATGAAAATAACTATCATGAATGAATATTATTTTCCTAGTGTTAAAATCCCTATTTTCCTAGAAAAGTTCCTCGTGGATATGAATCTGTGATATGCAAATAGCACCATTCAGGCCATCTTTTGTGTTATCCACCAATTGTTAAGTCATACTATATTCTTCAATAACTATTGAAGTGATAAAATTTTGAAACTGAAACACCAAGAAACAATGGTAAATCTGCTAATTTATACAAGGAAATAAGAAATAAGTAGGTCTTTTTCAATCTGAAAATAGATCAAATTGTAGACTGTCAATATTCAAGATTAATTTAGTAATTGGTTGCTAAAGGTATACAACAAGAGGTAGAGAAATGAATTTTAAGCGACAAATGCATGTGGAATAGTGAGTTAAGGTATAGAATCAGAAGAACAACATACCTCAAATGGAAGAACGACAAAAGGCACGAACTATGATAAGGTTTTCCGTACGGGCAATCCCAGAGTGCGGACAACTGTGTGGTCTTGACAGAATCAACCCAGCAGAAGCTCTATATTGTATTCTTTACTAGGTGCTATCAATTTTATTTTGTTTCATATATCAGGGATTGAAAATGCTAGAACCACTGACATTGAGAGCAATTAGAACTGAGATACTTGTGATAACCGCAAGCCAAAACAGGGCCGATTCTGCAAATAAGAGATGTTAAATGAGACAAGCAAGAAATGAGAAGAACTCTTAAGATTTCCTGGGAGAAAACAAAATTGAAATTTGAACTATCCAGAGCAATTCAATGCATTTTACCTCCGAAATTTTCAGGGGTATCAGAATTTTGCTGTACAGGTTTAGCAGGAGTACGCTGTCTTGATGCTGACACTCTAGTTTTAAAATCGTCTACAGTTTTAATATTGCCTGTTTCAGATGCCACGATCCCTTGGAATTCCTCACTGACAATTAACGCTGCTAATAAATCCACAAATGATTCTTTATCTGTTCCACTAGACACAGTCTTTCCACGCTGCTCATATACAGCAGTATCTCGTTCATCAAAGTCAGATAATTCATCATCTGAAGCATCCAAATCCAAGGACCTTGCTTCAATCCTTTCATCTTCCTCATCTTCGACATAAGCTTTATATGTCAGCCGGAGTAAGACCTCTCCTACAGGCCTTGGTCCCAGTAGTCCCCAGCCTCTGATGACCACAATTATGTCTGTTGGTACAGTATCTTCAAGAGACCCCAGATCAACCTAGAAATAGCAGTCATTAGCAGGATACTTTTCAAAAAATTGTAAGTTAACCTCTTTTTTTATTCTGTATATCATAAAACCTCTACACTAATTCTGACCCATTCTCTTGCAGTAAGCACAAAATTATTTCAAAATCTAGCAGTATCCACAAAGTTTTATTAAGTTCCAAGCAGAAGTTTGTAACTTCTGCTGATACTTGACTCATATCTGAACTTAGCTAAGAAAAACAAAACAACGGAGAACGCAAATCCTCATACAATCTAGTAAAGAAGAATTACAACTTCGAAGCATATTTGTTTTATTGCAAGAATCATCCTTAGCTCTTCGCCCCCGAAGTGAAATAAGATGCGTCTTTTTTTCTAATAATTCAAAACAACTTCATCTATAATTGACCAATCAGTATTATTATTTAAGATGGGTTTAAGCCCTGAAGCTAGGTGCAGGGCATGTTGGACGCTTCACCTTGCTTAGGAGACACTTCAATGCAGGTAAGAAAGCATCACGGCATGCACCTCATTGCCCGTGTGCTGTCTTGAAGAAGGCAGCACCAAACGATAAATAGGAGTGACAATGTTATATGTCAATTGGTAAAGAGAAGACGCAATTAATATGTTAGTAATTATTAGGAAACAAAATTTAGTATAAAAAGACTAGTCACTTTATATAAATCAGAATCTTCATCTTGCATCTTTGCACCAGTATATGAAATATGACATGGTTTTCGAATTTGATTAACATAATATTTACTTCATATATCTTACTTTATTGTAATTTCTTTTTAAAACCATTCTCCATATAATTGGTTTGTGTCTACAATTATTTTTTCTTGCATTGTTATATGTTCATTTGAGCCATTCTTCAGTAAAGATCGTGCTTTAGCACTTTGCACTCAAAGCCGCTCTTCTATAAATTTAACTAACTTAGCTTTGATTGTCCAAAAACTATATCCGACTATCTATATAATTATCTACCATAATCATCACTAGTAAGTAATGTGCCTCATTGAAAAAAGAAACGGCAACAGCATCCTTCTTCAAGTTGCCAAAATACAATTAACTAATTTGCATTTTTAGAGGCTGAGCCTTGTCGCTACGGCAACTGTAACCTGTAGGTCACTGGTTCGAGCCATGGAAACAATCTCTTTGCAGAAATGCAAGGGACAAGGATGAGTTCAGTATATCCAGTCTCCCCCACCCTTGAGTAGTCCGGAGTACTTTGTGCATTATATAAGTCCTTTATTCATTTGCATTTTCCATTTTGTATAAGACACATCAGAAAGCAAGAAATTAGATGGATCACCTTTGAGAAACAAAGACAATAGACGTATGAGTTACAGCAAAAGTAAAATCTGGACAGGATGTTTACCTCTCCTCCCCCAATAGTAAAATCTGTAAATCCAAGGGAATCCTTTGTTTCTATATATAGCTTTTGTTTCCTGGGGTTTGTGACAAACATGTGAAAATCCTGCCAAATGAAGAAAAAATGGGCAACAGACTTATGAGTTACAGCGAAAGATTAAGCAACCGGACCAACAAATAAATCCTACCACTATATCAGGCCAACAGATCTAATTCAAATAACCTGATTCCATATAGGCTCTCCAGGAGGTCCAATAACAGTAGTTTGACTGTTTCTTTTGCTGCGTATTACTTGATCTCCAAGTCTTAGAATAACGTACGGATCAGTTTTGCCTGAATGACAGAGGCCAGGAGAATTTCACAAAGAGAGACATGGAACAATAGAAGAGAAAATTACATCAACAGAAAACAAATAGTATTTATGAAAGAAATGAGGCCTACAAAACCCTTATGTGATAACCTGATCTAAACATCTTATGTGCAAGGCTCTCCATGTGCTAACCTAGCATCTGGAAACAAAAGTTTTTATTTTTATTTTTTTGGTAAGTACCTAGCATAAGAATCCAGGCATGAACATCAATAAGATCGCTGTTTCTTGGTGGTGGCCAATGTCATTGAACCACATAAAGAACATACTTTCTGATAAAATTGATACAAAGGTTATATATGTGCACCCAAGCCGTGGTTGGCACTTAAAAGAAAAGACAAAAGGGGAGAGATGGGGGCGACAGTAATTTAATGGAATCACTCATTTCTACCCAACTTTAGCTACAAAATTATTTTATATTTGTCGGCAAGCATAGTCAAAAGTCTTCACATTTCCTTCTTTATAATGTGATTTCATTTGGTACTTTTTTCTTAATCAGTGATTTCATCCCGTAATTATTCTATTTGAAATAAGGATGATAAATTATGCTTCCACTGGTTCACTGTGATTACAGCACCAACTATGAGTCCCCAATAGATGGCTTTTATATTCACTTAAAGTAGTTGTTCATGCAATGGAAGTCACATTGATCTTCGACTAATATGTACCTTCTTTTTTTTTTCTTTCACCAGATTAGAATATGTAACCATAAAAAGAATATGAAGAAATGAACTGACAAGCTTTTAGTGCTACAAAGAAGCAAAAATCAGAACTAGGAAAGATTGATGCCACTGATGATAGATGAACAAATTCATACCATAGATGATATAAGAGAGTTTCCTTGCATCAACGAGAGTCACTGATAGTTCTCCAGCAAAGTCCCTGTTTCCTTCTTGCATTTCTCCAGCCTTCACTTCATTTTGACCAGACTTAACATCATTTGGAACAGGGCCAACTGCCTTCCCTTTCTGAAAATCCAAAACAATTTTTTTCGGTCGGACGAAGAGACGAGGTAAATCCTCAGTAAGAAGTTTCTTCAAAAACCTGAAACATCCATAGAAGAAATAAAAACTCACACTCACTGCTGCAGTGGAAAAATGAGATAGTTCCATAAAAAATTGTTAATTGAAAACAAGACGGGCAGGAAATCCAGAATGAATATCATGCGAACTATCTAGGCCTGGAATTAAATATAAAGAAGATCCATGCTAAAGCACCAAAACCATTACCGCAGACCATTTCAAATGACCAGAGATTTCCAAAAAATCAGAGAGGATAAATGGGAAGCACTTTTTCTATTTTTGGTGTAAAGGAAAGTTTTTGGAGGACCATGAATCCATTTTAGATGTACTAGAGTCTTTGTAAGAAGACCAAGGACTAGAAGTGTCTTTCCTTTTGTTTGCTAAGGCACTTTCATTGTAACTATGCGTGACTTCATAATTTTAGTGAAGTCTTATATTAATATACAATTATGTTACCTTCTCAAAAAAAAAAAATGGGAAGCACGAGAGAGACAGAGAGAAAGATAGAGACCGAGAGCTTCCTTGGAATAAAGATAATGTGGCAGATTCTCAAGGGAGCCATACATGATTGATGACAATTGAACATGACCCTATAACTTGATATGCAAATGGTTTTTTTAATTGTAAAACTGAAAAAAGCATATTTGACTGCATAAGGTCTTAGGAGTAAAAGCGGTAGTCGAAAGCATTCTTCAATGAGCTGACTTATCCCCACCAAAAAAAGGACTATTCAATGAGCTGGCAATTGGGATAAACAAACTGAAACAGAATACGCATGTGTAATAAAAACAAAACAGAAGATAATGGATAAAATAATACTTACATTGATAGAACAGGAATTGCTGGTGTTGCCCAAATACATGCAAGAAAAAAACATAAATATGTGAATATCCTCATACTGGCCACATCAATAAAATCACTCACCTAGTTTACAGTTATTTTAGGTATCGCTATCCCATTTTAGAGACTGTGAAAAGAAAAATAAACAATGGGCAATCAATGATGAAAACTCAGCCTCAGTAAGTAATCAGCATTTGGTAACTACATACTGGAGATCTCACTTCACAGCATATCAACAAAAAAAAGCTGGTTTTCACTAATAAGAAAAATAGGTTTTATGGCAGAAGAATGCTAGTTAGGGAGCTGAGTCCATAGAAAAGATTATGCAGAGCAAGAAAGAAAACTAGAAAAGAAGAATGCAAATATGTTTCATAATCTTCAAACCTATTCGGTGCTAAAGACTCGTATGAAGTTCCTAAAATCACATTACAGTACTCCATACGAATTAACTATATGGAGTTCATCCATAAAAGAATATGTTCCAACAACAAAAATTTGAAACTAATGATTAAACCCACAATCTAAACACCTTTTCCACTCCATAAGTAACTGAATGGCTCACTCTTCTCTAAGAATTGGGCGCTAACAAAAAGAAAGTCAAAGAGGTTTCAAAAGAGACAAATTATACACAAAAGAATGGTGAAACATTTGTTACACTTAAAAAAAAGGAATGGTGAAACTTTTATAGGTAAAATCTTGAATATATCTTCTTTAAAACAGTGTTTAGTATCTAAATCATATGTGCATGCAAGAACAACAACTACGACTCAATCCCAAGCAAGTTAGAGTTAATTATATTCACTGTCCATGTCGAACCATCAAAGTTCATCTTAGTTCAATATTGAAAAATAAAATTAATAGGAAAACACTAGAATATCTCTATATTTTCTTCTGGCATTAAACACCAACATTCACATTTGTCACATGATTCTCACAGATAATAGCCCTAAAGGCTGAAATTCACATACCCATTAGGTTGAACAAACGGAATGGTGACAAGTCAAGCTTTATCTTCGGAAGGGAAACAAAAGCCCAAGAAACCGCTCCAACCCAAGGCTCTGTTTGTATTAATCGTAACTTGACCCAGAGTTCACCATCAATGTCAAAGTTCCGAACACCGACTGGCACAACAATGGGGATAACTCCAAATTTTAGTGACAGCATTAAAAGCATACGAGCACCACCAGTGTATCGGAGACCTATCTGATACCTAGGAAGCATTAAACAATGCATTGATACATTCAATGAACTTTCACATAACAAAAAAGGTAAGGAGTTGTGTTTTTATCATGTCATTTTGATTGGAGCTAGAGAACTTTGTAGCACAGAGAAAAGTGGAGAAGATCATAGCTATACACATGTTCTAATTTCAAATAATGAACCAAAATTTATGGAGCTCAGTTGAATAATCAATAGTAAAATGAGACAGAGCATATGTAGAGAGCTAAAATTTCGTTGGAGATGTCCCAAAAAAAAATACTTCCCTGGTTCAGAAGCAGGATTTTCTGGGTCAAAAGGATGCTTAAGTATATTGATAGCAAACAATGTTCTATGAAGTTTCATAACATTATCCTTCAATTTGTAAATCTATCTGAAACTACCTTGGCACAGAATGGAGGTAACTAATGTATAGCTCCACTACAACCTTTATCGATAAAAAAAAAAAGATCGTAATTATCAGATTCAATTTCTCAAGGAGCTAGTCTAAATTTTTTTTCTTTATTTGATCACTCTCACCTAGTTTAATTGTTTCTTTAAAAGAGTGAAAACACCACTATATCGAAAGAAAACATTCTCCTCCTAATTAAATGATGTCCCTATATTTTCCTTCTGATTCTAAACGTCAACTGAAACAAGGAACGAAAGCTAAGGAGAAAATATCAAATCGATAGCTTTCAACCAAGATAATTTCACAAGGAAATAGCTTTTCTCTAACTCTTTCCTCCTAATAGAATATGTATATTTCTCTTTTGAGACTACAGCCCATCTCAATTGAAGAATGCAGACTAAGGAATATATAGCAACTTAAAGGCTGTCAACCAAGGAAATCAAACAAGTAAATAGTTGTTCTAATTTTAACTTCAACTTCTTCTTTTTTACAGATAGGAGAGCTTTTCTAAATCAAACAAGTAAAGAGCTTTGCAAGAAATGTAACTCACTGCAAATCATTGACTCGACGAGAAGTTCTGCGCTCGACACTCCTAACAGAAAGAGGCTCATCCCCAAGCGAAAATTGCTTAATCTCAACTCTCTCCACATAATCAGGCTTCTTCAAATTATCAATAACAGGCTGAAGCAAACCAATGATCCAATTCTCAATGCCACCTCTATAGACCTTCCACAACTTCCCTAACACCATATTTACCCACTCCACTGACTCTTTCCTTTGCAAATCCTTCTCCAACAACGACGAAAGATTAATTGGGACCCGCGGCCACATCCCCTCGGGGTTCCCTCCATTCCCCCCTCCCTTAGAACTACTTTTTCTTGAAGTCCAAACCTTATCAAAAACAACACCAACAAAGAAAAACAAAGCAAAAAGCCCAAAAACGCCTCGATTTATTGGAGGTGAAGGTAATGGATGCATCACCCCTAATTGAGTCCTTAACTTATCTACAAAAGGGTCTTCTTGAAAACTAGCAAAATTGTTACTACTAGAACGACTAGTAGAAGCTTCTAATTCATCAGAGACACTTGTAGAAGGTTTTAATTCATCAGAAAATCTCTTAATTAGAATATTTCTAGCTCCTCTTGTGGCATTATTTGTAATATGTATATCAAAATTATGGTGGTCTCCCCCACCATTCACACAACAAGGCCGAATTGCCCATTTAGTACAAATCCAATTCGAATTCAAATCCAAATTAGAACCCAATTTCCTCAAACCCCTTCTCTTCCTTGTTGTTGTGAATAGTGAATTGCGAGAGAAATCAGGGGTAATAGCGGAAATTGATTCAAAAACCATTAATTACAAAAGAGCCAGAAGACTTTGGAACTATAATTAACAGTTGCTGAATTATACAGCAAAAACATGAATCCAAAACTCAGATTGCAAAAGCTAATACTAGTTTTGCTCAAACCAAAGGGAATTGAAAACAACATTAGAAGCTATAGAAATCTTAGTTCTTAGCACACCTAGATGCATCAGAAAAACTGTGTGTGTGCGTGTGAGAGAGAGAGAGGAATAAGGAGAAGATTGAAAAGGCCAAAAGGGGAAAAGGGAGAAATAGAAAGTGGACGGTATAGGAAATAGGAATCAAGATTGATTCTGATTTTGAATATAGGGCATTTCTTTTCAAGGCCTCAAAATTTTTTGCAATCTGAAACACAAAATACACGTTACACAAACCGTCCAACGTGTGAAAGTACACCCCTTATCCCCACCCCCACAATAGTCCAACTGGGAATTTTCTTGATGACTCTATTCCCAATATTTATTACGTGTTGAGTCTCACGTCGACGTTGAAGGGTTGGGTGGTCTCCATATATATAGACTTTCGTAATCTTTATGTTTTGATCTAGCTTTTCAGGTTGAGTTAGATCCAATATTCATTTAACATTAAAGCTCGACTAATTTAATTCGCAACCGAAATTTTAGGATCTGTTGATCATAGATTTTGTCAAAATATATTTAAATTTCTTTTTACAAATACATGTTTGTTCATAAATTTTATCAACATTTTGGCAAATTCTCAAAACCCAAAACCTAAATCCTAAAATCAATTCAAGAGTTGGTTTTGGCCAAAATATCACTATTATATATTTTTTAAAATTGCCTCAAACTTTTATATTTTTTAAAAGCGCCCACCATTTATTATTTTGTAACAATGTTGCTTCGTCTTCTCGGTAAGGATGGCAAACGGGCCGGGTTGACCCGTAACCGGACCGGCCCAGACCGGTTAAAATCGGAACCGGACCGGCCCGGTTCATAGGGGGTCGGGTGGGCTGGGTAGGGGGGTTAGAGGGGGTTGGTCCGTTTATAATTTTTCTACCGGTTACCCGGACCGGTCCAACCCGGTCAAAGTGAACAGTGCACTTACCGGTTAAACCGGCCCGGACCGGCCCGGTTTTAACGGCTACATTTTTTTTTTTTTTTTAAAATATTATTAGACGTATTATGCATTTATGCTTAATGTTTTAGTTTGTTATTTTAATATTATTAGACGTATAAATACAAGTTTGAACTTTAATTTGAAGTATTAAATGTAAACTTTAATTTGCAAGTTTGAAGTTTTGAACTTGCAAATTATAAGTAAATTCTTAATGATATATTCAAATATAAGAATTTTAAAGTCTTTGTATCCTTTATTCAAACACTATTTTTATAAGTTTTTTTTTTGTTTATATTTTTACGATAGTTCTAACAAATACAAAAAAAATTGAAAAAAAAAATTACTGTTAACCCGGCCCAGCCCGGCCCGGTTTACCCGTAACCCTTACGGTTTAATTTTTACCTGGATGAACCCGAACCCGTTAAAACTGTTAAGCCTCAACCCATAACCGGCCCGATTCGTAACTCGTGCGGTTCACATTTTTCCCTACCCAGCCCGGCCCGACCCACCCGATTAACACCTCTACTTCTCGGTCATCTGATATTGTATTATGTAGTTCATTATAAAAATGATAATTTTGTACGAAATTAATTTATGTTCAGGACTATGATTTGTGATAAAATAATGAATGTTATTGATAAAGGTATTGTTGGATATTTTTGATAGTTTTTAGAACTTCTGGGTATAAGTCATGTTTCATGTTTTTTTTTTAAAAAAAAGGGTGAAATATATTTTGAAAATTTATGTCCAAATAAATTTTCATCTTCAAACAAAACTTCACCCAAATCAAATTTTTCAAAATAAATTTGAGAATTTATGGCCAAACACTAGCTTATATTATCAGGTAAAACGCTTGTTAAAAAAGATTCTTTGATTAAAATTGAAGGAGCGCAGGGAACGGTCCGGACGAACCCAATAAGACTTTCTAATAAGATTGAAAGAGTTCTAATCACTCCGTCTCTGCTTGTTGGTGTGTTGTTAATATTTTGTTTGAAAGTAATAATGCACATAAAGGCAGAGTCAGAATATGAAATACAAGTTTGGTCAAACCCTTTTTATCCAAACCTTGTATTGAAAGTGACGTTCAATATTTTTTGGTGGTGCTCAAAGAATATTAATTTAACTTATGTATTAATCTCTTTCTATCAATTTTTTTAGGTAATAATTTGTGAATATTATCATAATAATAAAAAAATTTACACTCTAACGAGCATCGAGAGTACTAGGAACTTCCCCCTACACCAAGACCTCAAGAAACATAGCTAATTATTTGATACTTTCATAATTAATTTGGGTCAAAAAGATTCCCGGCCTAATTAGTGGAATATTGTTCGTGGGGATAGAATGCCGGCCCCAATCCGTCTACAAAATAAGGCTAGCGTTCAGTCTTGATTGGTTCCTCCTCTTTGCAGAGTGATGACACCAGTAGGTGTTACGCACAGATAATTTTTTTCTTAAATGTAATATTCAGTCAAATTACTTCTAAATCAATTGAATAAAGAAAATTATTAATGACAGTGATAGAAATATCAGGATGATGAATAAATTTGGTTTGGTGAAGAAATATATAGTTGTATAAAATAACACTAGAACGTATCAAATTACAGTATATGATTTTTCGTATAATTAAAAAAGAGGAAATTATAAACCAAAATCAAATAAGGTTCCCGTGGGTCGGAGCCGACACGTTTACACGGCTCGCGCACCTCCAGCCTACAAGTTAGGTCGTTGACCAGCCTTTATAAGTTGGATCCTGTTTGTGCAAACGGCACATTTGAAAATACTTTTTTGACATTAAAAAAGAAGTATTATTTGGTGTCCTAACTCCTGATATTTTTTAAATTAATCAATTAGAGTGTGAAATTTTAAAATATACCTATGTAAACTAAATAAAAATGAAAACTATAAAATAAATTGGAATACTAATTATTAAGAGTTCTTGCTTAACAAAGAGCAGAATCTGCCACTTTTAAGTAGCGATTACTTTAAGGTTTCGTTTGGTACAATGACGGGATAAACAAAAATATCCTATGGGATTAACTATTTTACCTTCAATATAGGACATCTAATCTTATCATTTTAATGTAAAATTTATTTCGAAATTAGTTAATAGTACATATAACTGTATTGGTCGAAATTTGGACCAAGCGTAACGATGTCATTGGCCAAGGTCGAAGCTCGGAACGGATAAACAGTTAGGGGCGGTGGTTTTAACTTGGACGAGGTCGACGATAGAAGCCGATAGCAACGGTAGGATAGCTCTAGACTAGAAGAAGGAAATATTCAAATAGAGTATTCCCTCCCTTTGTGCTTTTTAGGGTTCCCCAACAAATGTTCCCTATATATAAAAAAATAAAGAGGAGAAAAAGGGGATCCGAAACTCTCTGAAAGAACACTTTGTAATATTCACTGTTGAAAGGAATATACACTTCTTGTCTTTTCTATTGGTTCCCTAGTTAAAAGACACCTTTTTCATATACAAGATCCAAAAACACAATGTTTCATCCACGCTGCTTGTCATTTGCACCGCTGACAACGAGATAGGTGAATCTCACGTTCGGCATCTTGGGCGAGTTATCCTTTATTAGCATATTTATTGCCATTGCATGCATTTACTCCACCTATTCACTCGCATGTTCATTGTAAATCATCATCAGCATTTTTTTTTTCGGAGTTTAATACTACGGTGCTTTATCTCATTCATTCATTATCACCTTCACGGATCTGACAGTCATTAAGCTTAACTAGGATTAACCTTCCATTTTACTTATCAAATCTCTCTTAGAAGTATTTGTCGGATTTTTGGTAAAATAATTTGGCGCCGTCTGTGGGGATTTTCTAGTTAAAATCTATAAATTCTGTTAGATCTAAAAGGAAAATAACAGCACATACACGCATACATCCATCCCTTTTAATCTGCACAGACTAACAATGGCAGGAAGAGGGCAAGAATGATTAAAGGCCATAACAGACGTTACTGCTAACCTCATGAACACCATCGACGAAGATAATGATGGAGGAGAGCTAAACGCCACACCCAGAGTTATAACAGGATGGAGCGGTTCACCCCTTCCCCACGGAAGTGTAACTGATGTTAGAGAAAGAGGCGCTTCCACATCCACAGCCAAGGAAGCGCCACCAGCGGTGAAAAAGTTACTAGAAGCATGGTTGACAAGTACGCGGCTCAGAACGCCGCACCAGCAGAGGCAGTTACCACCAACGAGCAAACCGCTCCCCACTCAACAGGTAACACTAACACTACAGTTGATGTAGGTAATGATGCACTCACAACCATATTGAGAAAGATGGAGGAAATGGAAAATGAAAAGAACGAACTGCGAGATTAGATGAAGGAGCACCAGGAGAGGGTCGACAAGATACCCGGTGCCCCAAAACTCCTACCCAAACGAGACGTTGGCCGGTTCATAGAACAACTATAGAGTGAAGAAGCGGCCCCACATCCCATCCCCAAAACCTTCAAAATGCTGTCGTACTTGAAGATATACGACGGCACGACAGACCCCGAAGATCACATAATTCACTACGTCACGGCGGTGAAGGGCAACAACCTCTCAAAGGAGTAAGTGCCATCTGTATTATTAAAGAAATTCGGCGAAACCCGAACAGGGGGAGCCCTGACTTGGTACTCACAGCTGCCAGCACGATTCATAACAACGTTCAAGGAAATGGCCGATAAGTTTGTAACCCACGCTGGAGCCAAAAAGACCCAAGCCAGGGTGAGCAACATATTTGTCGTTAGGCAGTCGCCTGGCGAGGGACTCAGGGAATTCCTCGCTCGATTCAACAGAGTCAGGATGAGCTTGCCAAACGTATCTGAAGGCATGGCTATGGCGGCCTTCCAAAACGGGTTGAACAGAATTGGGTTGAGGGCGACCAGAAAATTGTTGAGCAGGCTCATGAAGTACCTTCCTATTACCTGGGAAGAAATCCACAATGCTTATTGCCGTGAGGTCCAAGCAGATGAGGACGACCTCAATGGCCCAACCCAACGACTAACGTCAATCCATACAGAGTCAAGACTAGATCGCCGTAATAACAGCCGAAGGGATCACCCAGGCCCACGTTCCAATCGTGATAGGCACCAGCCTTATGTCAGAATGACAATTTTTCCATCTCCTCGCCATATGGAAGGGTCGTCCATGCCAAATACAGGGACTCAACGGAACGATAAAGGTATGCCCTGACTCTTATCCACTCACAATTTTTGTGTCTCCCCTTCAGAAATAGTGTACGCACTAGAAAAGCTTGGCCCAAAGATGAAATGGCCGCAGAAGATGAAGTCTGACCCAAACACAAAAAGATTGAATGCCCTCTGTGAGTTCCACCAGGAACGAGGACACAAGATAGATGACTACATAGCTTTGCGGCAATAAGTGGTGAACATGCTCAACCAGGGTCACCTGAAAGAACTGATGAGCGACCGCGGAAGATCCAACTTCAGCAGAGGACGGAACAACACCAAGGGCCCCCAAAGCCACCCTCCCCAACCCGCACCATCCAAATGATCATCGGCGGAGGCGACGAGGCCACAATCAATCATGTGAAATTCACCACCACGCACAAGCTAAAGCGATCAATCCCACATGAAACGTATGACGATCTCGAAGACAGTATCATCTTCGATAACTCGAATTGTTACACCCCGCAATATTACGTCGATGTTACGTCCAGCAGTATTACATTACGATGATGTTACGCTTCGCAGTATTAAATTACGACGATGTTGCACCCTGTGGTACTGAACGTTGAATTGGTCGTAAGGTAATTGATATCAGTCCAAGAAAAAGATTATTTGGAGATTATGAGGATTGTACTATTTCAAACAAGTGATAAATAAATTCGTGGAGGTAAAAGGGTGAGAAAATCAAAGAAAATGAATTTCGTCAAAATTTGACACTATGGGGTAAAATAAAGTCTAAGCTATAATACCCCGTATTTATGGACTAGTACCATACAAGGTACCACATGACCATAATAGTAAAGTGTACAAGGTATGTTAAAAGTGAGTAGTATTTTAAGTAAGTTGAGATAATTTTTAATTATAAGGGTAATTGGTTAATTACCGAATAATGAGAGATTAACCATGTAATTAAGAATTCGTGGATAATTATAGATGGGGAAAAAATCCCCACGTGGCAGCAAGTGGAGGAATGCTTAATAAGTGACTCTTGAAATAAGAAAATCAAACTAAGTGGGCACATGGATACTACATTTATCCATCTTGCAAACACGTAGAAATAGGACTTGTATTAGTCATCTTTGCACTTTGTCTTAAGTAGCTCACAATTAGTAATTCATTTTTAAGAGGAGATGGAAACCTCATATGAATCTTTATACTACCATAGTAATTCATTTTAAGAGGAGATTGGAAACTTCATATGAATCTTCATACTACAGTAGCAATTCATTTTGGGAGGAGATTTGAAACTTCATATGAATCTTCATATTACAGTAGTAATTCATTTTGGGAGAAGATTTGAAACTCCATATAAATCTTCATATTACAACAGTAACGAGAGCTCTTGGTTAGTAAAGGAAGTCATACGAAATTGCACTGCGTAATAACAACGGGATTTTGCAATTCCAAGGGAGTACAGTGTAATCCTTTTCAAAGAATATTATACGGATTTTTCCTTACTCTGGGTATGTTAAGGCTATCTCTTCTTTCTTTTGGCATGGTACAAATTATACTGAAGAAACGAGCAAATACACAGTTTTTATAAATTACTCTATTCATAGAAATA
>ML391552.1:0-23405 GCA_005239525.1 Nicotiana knightiana
TCTTATGTAAATTTTATGTGTGGATCGGGTGGCATGTCGCCACGGGTATGTTATTTGGATCGGATTGCACGCCGCAACAATGTGATGTTGAGAAGGGTTAATATGTATTTATTTTCTTATGAGTTATTTCCCATTTTTCTGGTAAGAATTCATATTAGTTGTGTGAGCTGAGTAGTTCCGTCTTGAGTCGTTTCTTATTATCATGTTCGAGTTATAGCCTATTGGCGTGATGTGGTATCATGTGAGGCTGTTAGCCATGTTTGGGGTGATTTTATGTCTGAGCAGTTCATACTGGGTGAGGCGAGATTATCGGACCAGAGATCAGTACGATAAGGTTATGTGAAGTGTATATTAAAGAACAAGTACCATCATTCAGGTTCATAATGAAAGTGACGATTCTAGTCAAGATGAAGTATTCAAGGATTTGTTAACTCTGCAGTTGAGTGTGAATTTCTGCGAATTCCATCCGTTGTGGTTGTATCGTCGACATTATAGCAGGATGTCTGTATAATTGTTATGAGGTGCATCAGGAGCATCGAATTCGTGGACCTTGGCTAATAAGGTTCATGGAGCGTCATTGTGGTCAGACGATGAGTTATGCGGTGCATGGTGCCGATTCAGCAAGGGTATGCAGTTATGATCTGGTATATCGTGTGCTAGCTAATACAATGCTTATATATATTGAAACTAGGCCTGGATAGAGAAATTTCAGGTGTTTGAATGAATTCTGAGCTTATTATATGGATAAAGAAGAAATCTCCAGATTTGATCAAGCTATTGTGCTCGACTGGGTTGTGGTAGCACGGGCAGGTGCTCGAGATGTTAAACAGTGATTTCAGGTAACTCCAGAGCAGTTCTTAGCACGTTCGAGGACGGACGTCGGTTTAAGTGGGGGAGAATGTAACGACCCGACCGATCATTTTGTGATCTAGCGCGTCGTTCAGCGATTTGAAGTCGTAAGAAACTTTGTTTCAGGTATTATGACCCGTGGGCGTGGGCGAAATTTAATTCCAGGAAGTTTAGAATTGATTTGGAAAGAAAATTTCTCATTTCAGAAGGCTTAAGTTGGAGAAATCAACTAAGATTGGAATTTTGAGTAAACGATCTCCGAATCAGAATTTGAAGGCTCAAGCAGGTTCGTATGATGATTTCAAACTTGGGTGTATGTCCGGATCGGGTTTTGGATAACCCGGGAGCGTTTCAGCGTATTTTGGAAGTTAGCATTTTAGAAGGATTTCATGAATTTGGGCTTGAAGTTCATATCAGTGAGGTTGATGTCTGTTTGGGATTCTGAGTCTGGGGATAGCTCTGTATGGTAATTCTGGAATTGGGAGCGCGATCGGAAGTGAATTTGGATGTCCGTAGGTCATTTTGGAGTCATTTGGCTAAATATAGGAATTTGAAGGTTTTTGGAAAATCTGGCCGGAAGTGGAAGTTTTGATATCGAGGTCGGAATGCGATTCCGGAAGTTGGAGCAGGTCCGTAATGTTGAATATGACTTGTGCGTAAAATTTGAGGTCAATCGGATGTCATTTGATAGGTTTCGGCATCAGATGTAGAAGTTTGAAATTCTAAGTTCTTAAAGAATTGGATTTGAGTGCGATTCGTGATTTCGGCGTTGTTTGATGTGATTTGAGGGCTCGAGCAAGTCTGTGTCATGTTTTGGGACAGGTTGGTATAATTGGACGGGGTCCCGGGGGCCTCGAGTGGATTCCGGGTGGTTAACGGATCAAAAGTTGAAGTTGGAAAAGGGCTGAAGCTGCTCTCATCTGGTGTAACCGCAACTGCGAGGATTGGCCGCAGGTGCAGAGTCGGAGGTGCGGCTTGGGCACCGCAGGTGCGAGAGTGGGAAGGCTTGGCTGGGAACCGCAGGTGCAATGGATTTTCTGCACCTGCGAAGCCGCATGTGCGGACAGTGGGGAGCAGGTGCGATTTGGGCTGAAGTTGAGGAAAACCGTAGGTGCGGGAGATTTGGTCGCACCTGAGAGATCGCAGGTGCGGAAATCAACCTGGGCAGAATGTTTTAAAACTAGAATTTGGGGTTCATTGTCTTCATTTTTCATGGTTTAGGCGATTTTGGGAGAGCCTTTCAAGGGAGATTTCACCAAGCATCAAGAGGTAAGTGATTCCTTCTCATTTCCAAGTTGAAAACAAGATTGATGCATGATTTGATATGGGAAATTGGGGGTTTTGAAGAAAAACCTAGAAAGTGAAAATTTGAATTTTTGGCCACGAATTAAGCATGAATATTTGAGTTAGTAAGGCTATGGGTAGAATGTATCTTCGAGAAATTTTAAAATCCGGGCATGTGGGCCCGAGGGCATTTTGGTCATTTCTCCGAGCGGGGTTGGGAAAGTATATAATCTGAATTTGTTGTGAGTATTAGGATGAATTTCATTACTTTGTCATTTATGTGGTAGTTTCGGAGCGTTATGCGTCCGTTAGAGTCATCGAAAGGGCTTGGAAGTCGGTATTGGAATTATGGAGCGAGGTAAGTCTCCTTTCTAACTTTGTGAGGGGGAATCGTCCCCCTAGGTGAATTAAATCAGTATATGCTATTATTCGGGGGCTACATACGCACGATGTGACGTGAGTCCGTGCGTAGCTACTATTATGCCATGTCCTGGTAGCCTAAGACCCACTAGCATGCTTTATGTGTGTACCTGTAACCCTGCCTGTAATACTAAACCGCTGATATGACCGGAACGTAATTGAATGTTTAAAAGAAAGCTAGAGTTCATATTTTTAACCTTCTAAAAAGATAATTGTTCCGATGTGAATATATGTGTACCTGGACTGGGTTGTATCATGGAGTATCACTAAACTTGACAAATGAGTTTCAAAAACAAAGATTTCAAAACCTATATTTCATGTTTCTTTTAATAAAGATTTTACCACTTTCCTGAGAAAAAACTATTTTCTTGATAAAATACGAATTTATTATATGGATATGTGTAAATTTGGGTGCCTGAGTCTCTTGAGTGATTCACGAGCAGGAGGACCCTGTATTTGTGTATGTATTCATATGAGCACCTGAGTCGTATGTATAATTTGCGATCAGGCTAGCCGTATTATATTAACCGCGTCGCATGATCGATTCGCGAGAGGGGCAGATAGATGCATCTATGGTTCGAGCCGGTTGACCCCTCGGCAGTGCACATTTTATTATTGTTGGGCCGCGCCGTTAGACCCTCGACATTGCCTGCGCATGATATTTGTTGCGTAGTTGCTATGATATTTGCCTGATTACTGGCCTGAAATGTTAAATTTTCAATTGAACTGACAAAGACTTAAAGTTATTAAAAAGACTTTTGGAAGAAGTTGTTCCTTGCGTTGATTTATTATTATTTGATTAAATCACTATGTTGATTAATTATTAATATGACGAAGATATAAAGTGTTAAATGTGAACGAAATTGAAGGATGTTTAAATCATGTTTTATAAACTGCCTATGATAAAACCATGCTTAGTGTCACTCGTAAATATTCTAAAATTGACCTTTAGTAAGTGTCTAAATTGACCTATCATCACTACCTCTCTGAGGTTAGGCGAGCGGCTTACTGAGTACACATTGTTTTTTGCACTCATACTACACTTGATGTGCATTCTATTGTACAGGTACTTTCATAGCAATGTGGAGGATTCGGAAACTTAGGCGAGATGCATCATCCGGAGGCGATCCGCAGCTGACAGAGTCTCCTTCTGACTGTGTTTATTCAAATTTTTAAATTTCCTTGTCCAGTTGTATTTCGGACAGACTTTGTAATGATTGTATAAATTCTTAGTAATTGCTCATGTACTTGTGACACCGGGTTCTGAGATATGTATTGGGATAATTGTTTAAGTGAAATCTTTAGATCACTGTTTTTAAATAACATAATTTTATTAGCTGTCGTATTTTAATTTACGAAAATTTATTTATTTGATTATGAAATCCAAGGAAGGTAACGGTTTCGAAAATGTTAAAACATGAGTGAATTTCAACTAATTAAGGATTTGGCTTGCCTGACAAGGGTGTTCGACGCCATCACGACCTATGGATTTTGGGTCGTGACATTAAGAGAGCGAGGGTGTTCTCCAAGATTGATTTGAGGTCCGGGTATTACCAGCTGAAGATTCGGGGTTCGGCTATTCTCAAGACAGCTTTCAGGACCCGTTATGGCCATTATGAGTTCTTGGTGATGTCTTTGGGCTGACCAATGCCCCAGCAGCGTTCATGCATTTGATGAATAGTGTATTCCAGTGCTATTTGGACTCCTTCATTATTGTATTCATTTATGACATCCTGGTGTACTCTCGTAGCCAAGAGGAGCATGCTCATCATTTGAGGATTGTATTATAGAGATTGAGGGAGGAGAAGCTTTATGAAAAGTTCTCCAAGTGTGAGTTTTGGCTCGATTTAGTAGCATTCTTGGGGAACGTGGTGTCCAGTGAGAGTTTTCAGGTGGATCCGAAGAAGATAGATGGAATGCAGAGTTCGCCAAGACCGTCCTCAGCCACTGAGATTAGGAGCTTTCTTGGTTTGGCGGGTTACTACCATCACTTTATGGAGGGATATTCATCTATTGCATCTTCCTTGACCAAATTGACCCAAAAGGGTGCTCTATTTAGGTGGTCAGATGAGTGTGAGAAGAGCTTTCAGAAGCTCAAGATCGCCTTGACCACAACTCCAGTGTTAGTTCTGCCATTGGCTTTAGGTTCTTACACCGTGTATTGTGATGCCTCGAGGAGAGGTATCAGATGTGTCCTGATGCAGGAGGGTAGGGTGATTGCCTATGCCTTGCGCCAGTTGAAGACCCATGAGGAGAAATATCCTATTCAAGATCTTGAGTTAGCAGCCATTGTTCACACCTTGAAGATTTGGCATTATTATTTGTATGAGGTTTATTGTGAGATCTATACTAATCACCGGAGTCTGCAGTCTATGTTCAAGCAGAAGGACCTTAATTTACATCAGCGGAGATGGTTGGAGCTTCTTAAGGACTATGATATCACTATTTTGTACCTTCCGGGAAAGGCCAATGTGGTGGTCGATGCTTTGAGTCGCCAGGCGGAGAGTTTGGGGAGTTTAGCATATCTTCCGGCAGTAGAGAGACCTTTGGCATTGAATGTTCAAGCCGTAGCGGGCCAGCTTGTAAGATTGGATATTTCAGAGCCGAGTCGGGTATTGACTTGCGTGGTCTCCGGGTCTTCACTTTATTACCGTATCAGGGAGCGTCAATATGATGACCCCCACTTCCTCACTCTTTAGGATAGGGTCTGGTGAGGTGATGCTAGGGATGTGACTATTTGTAAGTACAACGTGTTGAGGATGTAGGGCCAGATATGTGTGACTAATGTAGATGGGCTTCGGGAGTTGATTCTTAAGGAGGCCCATAGCTCGCGGTATTCCACCAATCTGGGAGCCGCAAAGATGTACTAGGATTTGAGACATCACTATTGGTGGAGGTGGATGAAGAAGGATATAGTTGGGTTTGTAGCTTGGTGCCTCAACTGTTAGCAGGTTAAATATGAGCATCAGAGACCGGGTGGCTTGCTTAAGAGATTGGATATTCCGGAGTGCAAGTGGGAGCGGATCACCATGGACTTTGTAGTTGGGATCCCACGGACTTCGAGGAAGTTCGATGCTATTTGGGTCATTGTGGATCAGATGACCAAGTCCGTGCACTTCATTCCTGTTGGTACTACTTATACTTCAGAGCGGTTGGCTGAGATTCATATTCGGGAGATTGTTCGCCTGCATGGTGTCCCGGTTTCCATCATTTCGGATTGAGGTACTCAGTTCACATCGCAGTTTTGGAGACCCGTGCAACAAGAGTTGGGTACTCAGGTTGAGTTGAGCACAACTTTTCACACTCAGACGGACAGGCAGTTCGAGCACACTATTCAGATATTGGGGTTCATGGGACCAGTTTCTGCCGCTCACGGAGTTTGCATATAACAACAGTTATCAGTCGAGTATTCAGATGGCTCCGTACGAGGCTTTATATGGGAGGTGGTGTAGGTCTTCGGTTGGATGGTTTGATCCGGGTAAGGCTAGGCTCTTAGGTACAGACTTGGTCCAGGATGCATCAAATAAGGTGAAATTAATTCAGGAGCGGCTTCGAACGACGTAATCTAGGTAGAAGAGCTATGTGAACATGAAGGTCCGTGATATGTCTTTTATGGTTAGGGAGAAGGATTTGCTGAAGGTATCACCCATGAAGGGTGTTATGAGGTTTGGGAAGAGGGTCAAGTTGAGTCCCCTGTTCATTGGGCCATTTGAGGTGCTTCAGAGGATAAGGGAGATGGCTTATAAGCTTGCCTTGCCACCCCGCTTGTCGAGTGTGCATCTGATATTTCATATTTCCATGCTCCGAAAGTATGTTGGTGATCAGTCCCATGTCTTGGATTTCAACACAGTTCAGTTGGAGGGTTATATGACTTTTGATGTGGAGCCGGTGACTATTTGGATCGGCAGGTTCGAAAGTTGAGGTCAAAGGACATAGCTTCAGTGAAGGTGCAGTGGAGAGGTCAGCTGTATTGGTAAAAAGGAGTTTCACACGTAAGCCAGCTTTTGACAACTCAGCCAGTCACGTGGACACAGGAAAATGCAAAAGCTAGATGTGATTCTTTGAAGAGGTACGATACAAAGAGGCACGATTCAGTAAACCCACGAACTTATCAGCCACGGGAAACTCAACTTGATCAAAACGGGAGAGAGGCACGGTCAGAATGAATCTAGACAAAGCTACGGGCAGATTCAAGGACCCACAATTGATTACTCGAACGTTATGTAACCGAACCCCAATTACCATTATCCTTTGTAACGCCTCATTAATGTCACTATTAGTCATTAATGAGTAACCATAGCAAGAGTCATACGTTATAAGAATCTCCTATATAAGGGAGGGGAATACAACTTGTAAAGGCATCTGATTCTCGAATACAATCAACTTCGATTTTCTATATTTCTGCAATATTGTCTATTATTCATTTTTCTCCATTACCTTGATTATCAGTAACCCGTATTCATCTTAAAAATAAGCTTTAGTCAAAGGGTCTAATTCTTTGGTTAAACAAATTGGTTCCGTTACCGGGAATCTGATAATCTTTGTTTACTTTTCAAGTGATATCCTCTGAATTATGTCAAACCCCAACGAAAAAAACCAGCAAAGGAGTGGAACCCCAGTTCCATCGCCTTCAGGAACCCCACGTGGTTCGAGGGAACAATCCCCAGAAAGATCCAATAACAACAATGGTGATAATGATCAAACTGTGGAACAAGATCGTGTAAAGCAAATGCTTGCAGAGTATGTGAGCCAAGCTTTGCAATAATTTGCGAGAGGATTACCGGCAGCGTTACCTACACCGCCGACGCCACCCCCCAATAACACCATCACCATGGAAAATCCTCAATCTGGGTTGGCAAACTCAGGAAGAGGAGATACTCCTAATGAATCTCTCGAAACGAGACCAGGTATATCTAATAACTCAGAATTACAAAATTTACTGCTAACCATGCAAAAACAGATGAAAGAGAAGAACGATCGCATCGAACAAATTCTTGGAGTACCACCTATTATCAAAGGCATCGATGTTGATAGATATTCTCAACAACCTTGGAAGTCAAGTGCGGAACCCTTGCCTATACCCAAGAAGTTTAAAATTCCTGACGTTCCCAAACATGATGGAACAACTGACCCATGCGACCATGTGACTGCTTTCACTACTGGGGTAAAAGGCAACGACTTAACGAAACAAGAAATTGAATCAGTCCTTGTCAAAAAAATTGGGGAAACACTTACCAAAGGGGCCCTAACCTGGTATTTTCTTCTCCCTGAAAATTCTATTGACTCTTTTGATGAGCTTGCAGATTCGTTTATAAAAGAACACCTTGGTGCACAAAAAGTTGAGAAGAGAATGGAAGACATATTCAAAATAAAACAAGGAGACACGGAACTACTCCGTGAGTTTGTAGACAGGTTTCAACGAGAAAGAATGCAGTTACCCAGGGTGCCTGATAATTGGGCAGCCATGGCATTTGCAAGCAACCTAAACGATAAAAGCTCAGAAGCCACGAGACGACTTAAGGAAAGTCTAAGAGAATTCCCCGCTACAACATGGAACGATGTATATAACATGTACAGTACTAAGCTCAGAATAGAAGAAGATATCATTGCTCGTTCGAGAGACGAAGATCATTCCAGATCCAGATGTCCTGAATTAGATAGAAGATCAGGTAAAAAAAAGTACGATCCTTACTTAGGACCCTTAGGATGCGATATCCGCCCCAGGTTCAAAAACACTAGGTCGGACTATAGACCACAAGGAAGAGACGTAGTCTCATCCTCGTCTAGATCCAGAAAAGATCGAGATGAACGACCTAGAGGTAATACTCAAATTGGGGATCATACCTTTAATGTAAGTACTACTGAACTTGTCTCAATATTGAGGAACATGGGAGACAAGGTTAAGTGGCCCAAAGAGATGCGGTCAAATCC
Source organism: Nicotiana knightiana (assembly GCA_005239525.1). Taxonomy (NCBI): domain Eukaryota; kingdom Viridiplantae; phylum Streptophyta; class Magnoliopsida; order Solanales; family Solanaceae; genus Nicotiana; species Nicotiana knightiana. The sequence goes on from ML391552.1 coordinate 8,485, forward strand.
AAGTAGAAGAAACCCAGATCACTGTTGTGAATTTCACAACGATCATGGGCACAAAACTGCGGATTGCAGATTTTTACAAGGTGAAGTAGAAAATTTGTTAAAACAGGGCTATTTAACAGAATTATTTAGTGATAAAAGTAAACATGCATATATGAGGAACAAGCAGGAGCCCCCAAAGCCTCCTTCTCCAAAATGAACCGTTAACGTAATACACGGGGGTGAAGAAGTAAACGGAGTGATTTGAAAAACAACCACAAAGTTCACAATTACACATGGGAAACGGGCTCATGGAGAAGATGATATAACCTTCGATGATGCAGATATCAGCGGATAAATGCTTCCACACAACGATGCACTGGTAATATCTTTACTTATTCATGACACTAACGTAAAAAGAGTGTTGATTGATCCAGGCAGTTCAGTCAATATCATTTTGCTAAGAGTCGTGGAAGAAATGCTACTGGGGAATCAAGTAATACCAAAAGCACGAGCCATATCAGGGTTTGATAACTCTACGGTTATAACAAAAGGAAAAAATGAGCTTAGCACTTATGCCGAGGGGGTGATCAAAAGTGCCAGGTTCCAAGTCATCGATACTGACATAGCTTATAACGTGATCATTGGAAGTCCATGGATCCATGACATGGAAGTGATAGCCTCCACGTTGAATCAGGTAATTAAATTTCCCTCTGAATAGAGGATTCAACAAATCAAAGGAGATCAGCAGACCACAACTAATATAAACTCTGTTGTACACTACAACAAGAAAATAGAGGTGGAAGAATTACGAGATAAGGGAATCTCCCAAGCAGGTAACACAACCCAAACAAGCATGGAAGTAATTACTACCCAAATAGGTATGAAAGGTATTATTACTGAAACAGGTACGAAAGAAAATACTTACGAGAAGGAAAATCAAGTTACCACAGAAGGTATACTATACCACATAGAAACAGATTCCAGACCAGACGTCATTCATGAACCGGAGGAAGATGAGCACATCAAAACAACTACAGAGGAGATCGTAGCTGTTCCATTATCTGAACAAAAGCCTGAGCAGAAAGTGTATATAGGCATGAGGCTAGGCCTTGCTCGAAGAGGTAAGTTAATTGATTATTTAAAGGCTAACGCAGACTGATTTGCTTGGTCCCACTCAGATATGACAGGCATCCCATCAGAAGTGATGACTCATAAACTAAATGAAGATCTATCCTTCATACCTGTTAAGCAGAAGAAAAGAAAGCAAGGACCATTCAAGAACCAAGTGATCGACGAAGAGGTACAAAAACTCTTGAAGATTGGTTCGATACGAGAGGTAACGTACCCTAACTGGTTAGCAAACACCGTGGTAGTACCTAAAAAGAATGGCAAGTGGAGAGTATGCGTAAATTATACTGACTTGAATAAAGCATGCCCCGAAGATTCATTCCCATTGCCACATATAGATCAAATGATTGATGCCACAGCAGGTCATGAATTATTGAGCTTCTTAGATGCATATTCTGGTTATAATCAGATTAAAATGAATCCCTCAGATGAGGAAAAAACTTCCTTCATTACAAACAGGGGGACTTACTGTTATAAAGTTATGCCTTTTGGCTTAAAAAATGCTGGAGCCACCTATCAAAGGTTAGTGACTAAAATGTTCCAAGAAAATCTTGGAAAGACGATGGAAGTCAATGTTGATGATATGTTGGTAAAATCAACACAAGCACAAGACCATTTCCAGCATCTCTCTACTGCTTTTGATATTCTACGCAGGTATAATATGAAGTTAAATCCAGAGAAATGCGCTTTTGGAGTGCAATCAGGTAAATTTTTGGGTTTCCTTGTGTCAAACAGAGGAATAGAGGTAAATCCCGCTCAAATTAAAGCTATAGAGGAAATACCTGATATTTTAACAAATAAAAAGGAAGTTCAAAGACTGACAGGGAGAATAGCAGCTTTGGGTAGGTTTATTTCTAAATCTTCCGAAAAAAGTTTTAAATTCTTCTCAGTTCTCAAAAAGCAGAATCAGTTCGAATGGACTGAAGAATGTCAGCAAGCCCTCAAGAACCTGAAGATTTATCTATTGAAACCACCACTGCTTTCAAAGCCAAAAGAAGGGGAAAGATTGTACATCTACCTGGCTGTCTCAGAAATTGCTGTAAGTGCAGTATTGGTAAGAGAAGAAAAAAGTTAACAATCACCTGTCTATTATGTAAGTAAAACTTTGCTAGATGCTGAGACCAGATATCCACATCTGGAAAAGTTAGCCTTAGCTTTAATAATGGCATCTAGAAAATTACCACCCTATTTTCAATGCCACCCAATCACCATTGTGACCTCATATCCTTTAAGAATTATTCTGCATAAACAAGAATTGTCAGGAAGATTAGCCAAGTGGGCCATATAATTAAGTGAGCATGAAATAATCTATCAGCCTAGGACTGCAATTAAGTCTCAAATACTAGCTGATTTTGTTGATGACTTTAGCAATAGCATTGTATCTGAAGTAGAAAAAGAGTTACAACTCCTTAACGGTGTTAATCTAGGCCTATGGACCTTGTTCAACGATGGTTCTTCAAATATAAAAGGTGCCGGCTTAGGCATAGTCTTGATATCACCCACGGGTGAAAAGACACGACAAACTATAAATTGTTATCCTATCACTAACAATGAAGCATACTACAAAGCTGTTATTGTAGGGCTTGAACTCGCACGGGAGCTCTCAATCGACCAAATTGTGATCAACATCGACTCCCAACTGGTAGTAAATCAGATACATGGGGCTTACATCGCCCGAGAGACTAGAATGCAACAGTATCTGGAAAAAGCACGAGAGCTCGTGAGACAATTCAAAATATGGAAGGTAATGCAAATACCTAGAAAGGAAAATGCAGAAGCAGATGCACGAGCTAACCTCACAGCAGTCACGGAAGTAACGAACAAAGACAATACAGTTGTTATTCAACTATTTCATTCAATAATAGACCATGACAGGAATGAGGTAACTTTCAACAACCTAACGTGGGACTGGAGAAATGAAATTCTTAATTTTTTGCAGAATGGCACCGTATCTGAAGACAGTAAAGCAGCTCAAGCACTTCGTCACAAAGTTGCATGGTACTGGCTTAATTGCAACTCACTTTATTGCAAGATATTCGGAGGACCCCTAGCTAAATGCCTCGAACCTAACCAAACGGAATTTGTGATGAAAAAAGTCCACGAAGGACACTGTGGAAATCACTCAGGGGCGAGATCCTTAGTGAAAACACTAATTAGAGCTGGATACTATTGGCTTAAGATGGAAGAAGAAGCCAAGAATTTTGTATCCAAATGTGACAGATGCCAAAGGTTTGCCATTAACATGCATCGACCAACGGAATTATTACATCCAATAATATCTCCATGGCCTTTCATGAAATGGGGCATGGACATAGTGGGACCTTTTCCCACAGCTAAAGGACATGTATGGTTTTTACTCGTGCTAACCTACTATTTTACAAAATGGATAGAGGCAGAAGCGTTCAAACAAGTGCAAAAAAAGGAAGTTAAAAGCTTTTTATGGCGAAACATAATATGCCGCTTTGGAATACCAAAGGAAATCATGTGTGATAATGGGCCACAATTCATAGGCTCGCAAATCACAGAATTCCTTGAAAGTTGGCAAATCAAGCGGATCACTTCAACGCCGTACCACCCCGTGGATAATGGTCAAGCTGAGTCAACGAATAAGGTCATCATCATCAATCTAAAGAAGCGGCTGGATAATGCCAAAGGAAACTGGCCCGATGTGTTACCAGTGGTACTATGGGCATACATAACAACTTCAAAGATAGCCACGGGAGAAACTCCATTCGCACTTGTTTATGGCTCAGAAGCCTTAATACTTGTGGAGATTGGTGAACCAAGCATAAGGTTCTCAACAGCCATGGAGGGTGAAAACGACGACAAATTAAGGACCAACCTGGACCTACTCGAACCACGAAGAGAAGCAGCATTGATACAGATGGCAGCTCAAAAACAAATCATAGAGATTTATTAGAACCGTAAAGCTCATCTCAGATACTTTAAGATTGGGGACTTCGTCCTCAAAAAAGTCTTTCAATCAACGAAAGAAGCAGGTGCAGGAAAGCTAAATCCAATTTGGGAAGGACCTTACAAAATCCGAGGCATAGCTGGGAAAGGCGCTTATGAGTTGGAAGCTATGGACGGCAGAGTTCTACCAACAAGATGGAACGCCATCCATCTAAAGAAGTATTACTTCTAAAAGAAAAGAATACCCCCCGTCAGGTATCACACATTCAATTTTATTTTGAACATTTAAAATTTTTACTAATTTTTTTAGATTGATAGGAAGAAAGCTAACCCATTACCAGATGATGATATTAGACCTGCAAAGACGCGAGGAAATAACACAATTCCCGGTCTAGGGTTACACTTTATGATGGACATTTTTAAAGGGTTAAGCAGTCATCATCTAAAAAACTATATACCTTCGAGTCCGCAATATTTTTTCTTTTCAGGAAAAGGACCACAAGGAAATAATAATCAAGTGCTCGAGATTTTTTTCTTCAAAGCTCAAACACTTGGGGGACTATACAGTATGGAAGGCTAAGACGAAGCAAATAATACTAATTGAAAGTCAAAAGCTCGAGCCTGAAGACCCATCTACCCAACAAGACAAGTGACACGAGCAGAATCTAAAGAAATCAAAAAAGCCATCCAAATACAAAGCCTAATGCAAAAGGCAAAAACCTTCGAACATATTCAGGTTGAAAGGCAAAATATTAGTCACGAGAAAGAAATGTACATCTTTATACTTATTCAAAGCTGTTGTAACAAAAACAGTTAGGGGTAAAAGATCATCATCAATGTACTCATTCAAAAAAATGTTCTCAAATAAAACAGTTATGGATGAAAGATCTAAATCCTTGTATTTTTTCAAATAATTGTTATCAAATAAAAACAATTACGAATAAGAAAATATTTCCCTCGCACTTATTAGAAAACTATTTCCAAAACAGTTGCGGGTAAAAATCCCAATTTTTACAAAAACTGTTACTAATAAAAAAATAGTTGTTTCCTTGTATTAATATCGAAAAACTGTTACCTATGAAAAACAGTTACGAAATACAAGAGTATATCAAATTTTTTAAACAAAAACAGTTGCAAGCATGAGTTTTAGACGATAATCAAACACATGTAAAATGTCATGGAAGTTAAAACAAGAAAAATTTTCCTTGGAAACATTCTAAAACATGTGTAAAATTCCTATCACTCTATTGCATTATCATGAAGTTGAGACGTCTTCTTCATGCCAATTATAAAGGGCCCTCTTCCATAAACTATGACTACTACAAAAAGGCACACATTTGATATGACACCGTGCCTATTACTAAAAAGGTACTAGTAGTCTAAAGCATTCCCCATGCAAAACTCGACGGTAAAACTAAAACCTCGAAAAATGAAGCATGCAAAAGACTTAAAGAGTAAAATAGAAATTCAACAAAAGTTGAACTAACATTTATATATTAAAATTGATAACACTAAGTATTAACTTATACTTAGCCGTATAAAATTTTTATATACATTGCGGTGCCCCTAAGTTGTCATTTGGTGACTTTAATGAAATACAAATTTACCCCCGATGGGACTGGGGTAACCACCAATTGATACAAAGAAAAAGAAAAAAAGGGATAAACCAACTAAATCTTTTCAAGAGAGGGGTTGACTTCAGTGGCAGAAGGAGCGGGAGAAACTGGGGATGAAGAGGCATGAGCGGTTGGAATCTCACATCAGGTGAAGAGAAGTTATGACCTTTTTGAGCCTTCTCCATGGCTTCCTTAGTTTTGGCTATTTTAGAACTAAGGTCAAAACCCTCTTGACTCATTTCCATTAATGTGTCAAGACGAGAATTCATATATGCGCAGCTCACATCGACAGCAGCCACCTCTTCCAAATCTTCATAATAATTTGCCCATACTTGAAGCTCAGCTCTCAATCTATCCTTCTCCGCTTCCGCAACTTCATGGGCGGACCTTAATGGAACAATCGACTCCGTTAAAGTTTGATATTTGTCTAAAGCCCTACGAAGGTCTTCTTGAGTACCAGTGAGTGATTGCACAAGCTTGCCTGCATATTCCTCCTTCTGCCCCAACAAGTTCTTCAAGTCTCTAATCTCCTATGAGGCAGACAGCTGCTCCGCGAATGAAGATTCCAAAACACTCTTATCTTTATCAGCCTAACTACAAGATGCCCTCTCCACTGCCAGTTGTGGTGCCATGAGTCTCATCTGCCACTTCAAGGTACTCATTTCTTCTTCTAAAGCATCCATGTCAATCCTTAGGCTATCATATTGCGCTCTCCAATTATCAACTTCGGCCTGCAGCTCTTTTGTCTCTTGGTCTGTGTTTGAAATCCTCTTCATAAGCTTCATTCCTATAAGGTTAATCTACAAGAAATAAACCAGTCAGATATGGTAAATCTCATATACGAAAGTGAAAGAGGATAACTTGCATCATACCTTCAAAGAAGTATGTACGAACTCATTGGCCCACGTAAGAGCACCGTGGCTGGCTAGCTTTTCTTTCTCAGAGGGACCTATCAAAGGCTTGAGCCACACTTCGGGATCTCCCATTTTCTTGAAAAGATTCCCCTCAGCTGGAACCTCTATTACCACCTGCCGCATCTCTCTGTTGGAAGACCCTACTTCCCTAACGGAAGGCATGGAAGCAGGCAGATATGGAACAACAACAGGAACGAAAGGTTGAGGAGCTGGAGAAGCCACGGGCAAAGAAGCAGGCACAGAGAGTTGAAGAAGTTACAGGCATAGCAACAACAGAAGTTGAAATAGCCAAAGTAACAGACGAAATAACTTCTCTTAAAGAAGCAGGAAAGACAACAGCCAAAGGGACGTCGTCAGGAGCAAGATCAACACCCTCATGAATATGGGAATGTGAAACATCATCAAGGACAGGGGGCTCAATCACAGAAACGGAAGGCAATGTTAAGGCTGCAAGATCATCATCTAAAACCATTCGCCTTCTCCGTGGTCTGTGCACTAAAGCACCCTCTTCTTCTTCTTCTACGGAACGAGACTCACTAATCTTCGTCTTCGAGGAAGATGAACCAACAATAATTTCCTGGGCCTTAGCCAAGGACATCTTCGGGATATATGAAGCAGATACCCCACGAGCAGAGAACCCTATTAAAAACGGAAAAAAGTTAAACGACAAAAAAAAGAAACTCGAGTAAGGAAAGAAGCAAGAACAAGAGCTTCACTTACTGTGGGTCTTTACTTGCCAACCATACCTCCCAGTGAGGTACTTCCAAGATATTTCTTCTGAAGGAGCAACAGACAGTAATGTTTCTACCCAATCACGAATACCAGAGACATTCTCAACAGTATTCATGATTGCTGAGAGAAGAAAAAACAGACACGATATTAATAAAACATCTCAAGTCAAACAAGAAAAAGTAAATGTGAGCTAAAGCATACTCACGTGCGCGATTCCACTTCTCAGGGAAGGGACGATTTTCTTCACCCACTAAACCAACAATGGGTACATCAACATACCGGAGGTACCAACCCCTATCCTTATCATCTCCAGGGGTTACCAGCACTCTTTTGCTTCTAGCAGTCAGAGTAAAAACCCCTTCACGAAATAAGGTAGGAGAGTAGAGGTGAATAAGATGGTTGAAGGTAAAAGGAACCGAGGCTAAAGAAGACAAACTCCTAAGACATACGACAACTCGCCACACAAGGTCCAACTTGTCCTAAGCAGATATTGAAAAAATGTCAAAATTCAATTATAACTAGATCAATAGGGGGTCTGGAAAAATGGCAAAATTCAATTATTCTTTGGTTACTATTCGGAATATAGACAGGAAAGTCAGACCTCCAAAAGCATTCCCTACGAACAAGGGAAATCTGGCCCTCAGTTATAAGGGCTGGATATATTTCGACACTATCAAGAGAAGAAGATTGATCTACAAGAACTTGACTATCCCTAGCAAAAACAAACTCAACAGGGATAATTTCATCGACTCCAGGCTCACGAAGGCGTTCGCCTCTACCTCTAGACAAATACCGAGAAACCCTAAATCTCGGAGAAATTAGAGATCTAGTGGAAGGAGGAGGAACTATCTGAGAAGAAGAGAAGCCCCTATAAGGAGTGGATCCTAGACTTCTAAGTCTACCACCCCTCCGACTCCTAGTCAGAGCAGAATATGGCGTTAAACTTTCAAGATCTATTACTCTTTGAGCTTGGTGTGAAGAAGACATGTTTACAAAGGCGAAGGAGAAAGTTCTTTACAAAAGACATAATTAGAAAAGTGTTTCGTGGAAGCAAAGAAAAGAAAACATGTATTTATACTTGCAGACAATCATAAAAAATGAAGAAAAAGGAAATAATGATGGAAAGTCATAATTGAAGATGTCACTTCGAGACTGGCACAGTCGCAAAAAGCCCTAAAAGGTGCCGAGTAAATACAGAACCAATCCGAAAAGGACACGTGGTATGAGCATTAAATGGAAGTGACAAACGACGCCTATGGTGAAGATAAGGATACAATGCTTCAACGGAAAGTGACGGCAAAATATTTCCGCCATAAATGAATATCCACTTACCAAATATTAATCGTTAAATATACGGTAAGTGGGGGGGGGGACTATCTGTATTGGTAAAAAAGAGTTTCACACGTAAGCCAGGTTTTGACAACTCAGCCAGTCACGTGGACACAGGAAAATGCGACAGCTGGATGTGATTCTTTGAAGAGGTACGGTACAAAGAGGCACAGTTCAGTAAATCCACGAACTTATTAGCCACGGGAAACTCAACTTGATCAAAACGGGAGAGAGGCACGGTCAGAATGAATCTAGACAAAGCTACGGGCAGATTCAAGGACACACAATTGATTACTCGAACGTTATGTAATCGAACCCCAATTAACGTTATCCTTTGTAATGCCTCATTAATGTTATAATTAGTCGTTAATGAGTAACCATAGCAAGAGTCGTACGTTATAAAAATATCCTATATAAGGGAGGCGAATACAGCTTGTAAAGGTATATGATTCTCGAATACAATCAACTTCGATTTTCTATATTTCTTCAATATTGTCTATTATTCATTTTTCTCCATTACCTTGATTATCAGTAACCCGTATTCATATTAAAAATAAGCTTTAGTCAATGGGTCTAATTCTTTGGTTAAACATCATCTAGTGGTTGTTGCTGGTGTAATCGCACTTGCGGGGCAATGGTCGTAGGTGCGATGTCGTAGATGCTGTTGGGGATGCGCAGATGCGAAGATGGGGCTGGCCTGGGGTGAATGCAGGTGCGAATGGAGGTACGCATCTTCGGGCCCGCAAGTGCGAGAAGGGCTCCGTAAATGCTGCTTTAGGAGGCAAAGACTGAGCCCGCATGTGCAGAAGTGTTGCGCAGGTGCGCACCCGTAGGTGCGAGACTGGGGTGCAGGTTCGGAAGTTGAGGGCTTAAGTGGTTCTCGCAGTGCGGAAATTTGACCGCAGGTGCAGTCCCGTAGGCGCAAAAATGCAGTCGCAGGTGCTAAAAGCATGGGCAGAAAGTATAAATAGCACACTTTGTGAATTTTGGTCCATTTTCACTCGGTTTTGGAGCTTTTGGGAGTGATTTGAAGAGAGATTCAAGGGGTTTTCATCGAGATTCAGGTCATTTGGAGGACGGTTCGAGAGGAAAGGGCATCCCACAGTAGGATTTCTACGATGTTAAGGTAGGTAAAAATTTTAAATCTGGCTTTGAGGGTATGAAACCTGGAGATTTGGTATCATGTGAGTCTTTGGAGGTGACACCCATGCTAGGTGACGAGCGTGTAGGTTTACGCTTTGAGGGATTGAGACTTGGTCCGTCTCGTGACGCTGTGAAGTCTAATAGCCTTTATTTGTGTTTATATGCATTATTGTCTGCTAGAACTTGACTGCCTTCATATTAGAAATCATGCTTAGGCTATATACCTGCTCATGGTAGTTATACTTAGCCATATCTATGTTTGTACATGTTTACCTCAGTCTCTGTTATCTTCTTGCTAATACACTGTAGTACTTTGATTTGAGCTGCTTTGCCCTTCTTTATTGAGAGCTGTGGGACTAGAGAGGTACATGACTGAGTGAGGCCGAGGGCCTGTCTGCGAGGTATTTAACCTTAGCACGTGAGTTGTCCGTGCGGATTCTGATGTGATATGATGGCACGTGAGTTGTCCGTTCGGGCCTTGATATGAGTTAATTTAGTAGTATTGTTGGGAAGTTCGGCTTCCCTAGTACCACAATAGGCGCCATCACGACAAGATTTAGAATTGGGTCATGACAATAATCGAATAGGTTTATAAACTACAATGCACAAAAATTTAATTTGTAAAAGCGAACACAGGAAAATATTAGTATTACTTGTATATGACTAAAATCGGAGAGCCCAATTTTACGGTCATTACGGCGCTCAGAAGGCTCGAAGGTTCGAGTTTTGGGCATCGAGGGGGCATATCAAAGGTCCCCGGCCTTGGGGCAGTGCCAATCGAAGACCAACGTGGAATGGCGGAAAAACCCCAAAAGGCACATGGTTAAAGCTGACAAAGTACACAAAATAGTACAAGCCCGTACCGTGGCATTAAATGTTTGTACCAGCCATCTCTCTTTGCATTAATTACACATGACTATGGTGAGATTCCCTTTGTGAAGGCACATGCTGGTGCCATCAAGGTCGCTACAAGGAAATCTGATGTCTTCAAAATCAAACAAAGAGAGAATGATATGCTAAGGGAGTTTGTATCCTTCTTCCAAGTGGAATGAATGGAATTACCACCGGTCTCCGATGATTGGCAGTACAAACCTTCACTCAGGGCTTGAATGAACGAAGCTCGATAGCTTCGAAGCAGTTGAAGTAAGACTTGATCGAGTATCGTGTCGTGGTTTGGGCGGATGTGCACAACAGATATCAGTCAAAGATCAGAATTGAGGACAACCAGTTGGAGGCCCCCTCGGGCTTGGTGTATCCTTGCAGAGTCTTAGCAAAGGAATCGAGGCTTCGAGAGAGAGAGCCAAGGCAAAACAAAGAAAGGTATCAACCGTATGTAGAAAATCGTAGAAATATCCGAGGTATAACATACCTCCAAGTGACCAAAGGATGGACCAAGGACAAAATCCTTGGGGACTCGTGAGCAAAGCAGGGTTCGACAGGTACACAGGGCCGGTAGAGGTACCCCAGCTATCTGAGTACAACTTCAACATCGATGTTTCATACATAGTCCCAGCCATAAGTAAAATCAGGGATACCAGGTGGCCAAGACCCATTTTATCAGATCCTTCTCAGAGGAACCCCAACTTGATATGTGAATATCACGATACCCACAGTCATAAGACCTAAGAGACAGCTTCGAGAAGAGGTGGCCCGACTGATTAGTAAAGGGCACGTTCGAGAGTTCCTCAGCTACCGAGCTAAAAGCCAATTTCGGGAAAAAGAGGAAAACAAGAAAAATGAAACAGAATAACTACGACACATCATCCACATGATTATTGGTGGAGTCGACGTTCCTCAGGGACTCATTTTTAAGCAAACAAAAGTATCCATCACCAGGGAAAAGCAAACTCGAAGCCACATACCTGAAGATACTGTTTCATTCAGCGAAGAGAACATGGAGACCTTGTCTCAACCTCATAATGACCCACTGGTAATTTCTTTTCTTTTGAATAAATCTCAAATTAAATGCGTGCTCTTGAATCCAGGTAGCTTGGTCAACATAATTTGGTCGAGGGTAGTAGAGCAACTCGGGTTACTCGACCAGATCGTGCCCATCTCTCGAGTACTCAATGGATTCAACATGGCGAGTGAGACAAGGAAAGGGGAAATCATCCTCCCAGTCAGCGTGGCCGGTAAAATTCAAGATACCAAGTTTCATGTCATCGAAGGTGACATGAGATACAAGGCATTGCTTGGAAGGCCATGGATTCACAATATGAGGGCGGTGTCGTCAACCCTTCATAAAATGATGAAGTTTCCTTCGAAGGATGGAGTAAAAACAATATACGGAGAGCAACACGCAACAAAATAAATGTTCACATTGCACGATGTGGCGCCGACACCTTCTACATCGAAGGAGCCAAAAAACAAGCAGACATCCGAGTAACAATCACAAACTGCATCCTCTTATGAACGAATGAAGGACCGTGCCGTGTCCTCAAAACGGATAACCAAAATCCCGAGGCTCTAACGCCACCACAGCTAAGGTACAATCCTCTCCCTCTTTCCTTAACACTTTACACTAACCTATGTGCAGGTGTTCGACTAAAAGGAATCGAAGCACCCTCCAGCTCGAAGGCCTCAGGTTTTAAAGCATGTGTTGCGCTCTTTTTCCCTCACGTCGGATCTTATCCCAAATGGGTTTTACCGACAAGGTATTTTAACGAGGCAAAATCCATATGCTACCTGAGGAGAACTTATAAATGTATTCAAGGCTTCTCTTCGATCAACCACAAATACTGTCCCCCTGGGAGATCACTAAAATACGCTAAAGAGGGTCTCGACGAGAGAATAATTTACAGGATCAAATGGTTGAATGAACCGTGTCCATATAGAATAATTGAACCCTCAATGGTGAAAAATGTGTACTTGTACCAAGTAATCAGAGAAGAATTTTTTATCATCAAAACACTTCGCGCGTCAAATAAATTTGCCATTTTCACAATAAATGGCCCAGGGCCAAAATTTACCAACCACTCGGGGACTGCCATCGACAGTCACCCCATCGAGTCACCAAAAACTCGAAGCCATAAGACCTCATGGAAGGCAATATCAACAACATAAGCCCTCCATGGGGCGATACCAACAATATAAGCCCTCCATGAGGCAATATCAACTCCGACTCGGGGACTGTCCTCGACTGTCGGCTCATTAAGATATCTAAATCGAAGCCGTAAGACCTCAGGGCAGGTAAGTTCGAACTCATAAGCCCTCCATGAGGCACCAATATAATCCCTCCACAAGGCAATATCAACAACTTTCGTTCTCGGGGACTGCCATCGATAGTCACGCCATCGAAACATTAGAAACTCGAAGCTGTAAGACCTTAGAGACAGTAACTTCGAACTCATAAGCCCTCCATGAGGCAATATCAATGACATAAGCGCTCCATGAGGCAATATCAACTCTGACTCAGGGATTTTCCTCGACAGTCGACTCATAACCACCTCAGGGATGGGAACTTCAAACTCGTAAGTCCTCTATGAGGGAACAACAAAACTGTAAGACCTCAAGCAAGGCCTGTACAAATTTGTAAGACCTTAAAAAGGCATAATCCTGATATCAAAGTCAAGGCTATATATCAAATTGGTAAGACCCCTAAAAGGCATACCCTCGATATAGACACCGTGGCTATCTTACTCGGGGACTAAAAGGCTATGGAATGACCATTGTCATAAGGCTCCGGCCAAAATAACGCAACACAGAGACGTCCGACTGTTTCCATAAAATCACAGGCCTCCAATTACTTTGAAAAAACTTCAAAAAGAACCGGTTAAAGGTCGTACCGACCTAAAGCATAAGAGCCCAAGTCGCTAGCTATATTAAAGGTCATACCGACCTAAAGCGTAAGAGCTAAAGTCGCCATATCTACCGAAGGTCGTACTGATCTAACGCGTAAGAGCCCAAGTCACCAGCTACAGGTCGTACCGACCCAAAGCACCTCAGGGCCAGAAGCGTAAGAGCCCAAGTCGTTAGCTACACCGAAGGACGTACCGACCAAATGCGTAAGAGCCCAAGTCACCAGCTATAGGTCGTACCGACCCAAAGCGCCTCAGAGCCGATGAGCTCGATTCGAAACCCGACTTGGAGACTGAGCCCAAAAAAATTAACTAGAGAGCCTCAGGGTTAAATGCGTAAAAGCCCGAGTCGCCAGCTATGCTAAAGGTCGTACCGACCTAACGCGTAAGAGCCAAGTCGCAAGCTATATTAAAGGGCATACCGACTTAATGCTTAAGAGCCCACGGGCCAGCCTAAAAAGCCTCAGGGCCAATTTATAACCAGAAGGGTTTCATCTCGAAGTCCAATCCCTCGGGCTAAATTGTCGACAAGAAAATAGAAAAACCAAAGAATCTTTCATATATATCTGTTTATTACAAATATGCATTTATGTATATGTTGTCACACCTCCTTTTTCCGACACAAGGGTTGGATAAGGGAGTTTTTTCAAATTTAAGTGACATTATGCGGATTTGGGATTTATTTATTAGTTTCAGAGTCGCCACCCGGATTTTTACGGTGTTTCGGGACACCATTTATTTATTGAAATCCCAAACCGAGGAAATTTGACTTTTTTTTAATTTGTCTGCGAGTAGAAATCCGAGTAAGGAATTCTGTTAACCCGGGAGAAGGTGTTAGGCATTCCCGAGTTCCGTGGTTTTAGCACGGTCACTTAACTATTAATATTTGGCCTAATTATCTAATTATTTTCATGTTTTAAACCTATTGTGATTATCTTTCTTACTTTTTATCCGCTTTTTAATATTTATGAAATTATTTTAATACAAGTCACGATTGACGTGCATTTGTTATTTTTGGACACGTTGCAAACCACGCCACATGAAATGTACCCGCGATTTACAACATGCTTATTTAATTAATGTTTTGAGTTAGATTCGGGGACATGAGTTGCCACACCCGAGTGTAAATTATATGACTATGGTCATGACGATTAAATATGCCTATTTGAGGCGATATTCGATTATTCTCTAGGTTTTGGGGATTTTTTTTTATCTAAAAGAGGTATTTTTTAGCTTATGGGGTATGTAAATAATTTTTTATATTTATGGATTTACCTTGGGACAAGTCACGATGGCGTGCACTTATTGTTTTTAAATACATTATAGTTACGCCACATGAAATGCACCCGTAATTACAACATGTGATTTTT
>ML391552.1:23992-42906 GCA_005239525.1 Nicotiana knightiana
GACATTTCTAACAACCATACCAACACTTTAAATAGCATTCATTTGAACATTTTTGACTATTCTTGGCTTTTTAGAGACTGAATCAGACCATATAAGGGTTCAGATTCTCTTCTCTATAGCCCTTTTGACCACATGTTGTATACTCTTTAAAGGGTGAATTTCACCCATCTACACTACTGTTTTATGCACTATTATAGGGTGAATTTGACCATTGGAAGGTCAGATTCATCTACCCTAGTTCCATTTATCTTTCTAATGTACTAAACACATATGAAATTACCACCTAGCTATCAAACGTTAGGCTTGTTAGCAGCAGTTCAGCACACTGCCAAGCAGGTTCCAAGAATTGCATGCATACATTTAGATAATGATTATCTTACTTCAGTTTCTACATTAAGAAAGGGGAAGAAGAAGATGCACATATTCTTGAAGAAAATACAACATGAACCAACAAATTTAACACAAAGTCTGAATTCAATAATTTTTGTATAAAGTTCACTGCTACATACCTTTAAAGATGAAGAAAATCCAGCAAGAAAACTTGACCAAATAAAGGTCAAGTATGAACAATAAACAGCAAAGTAGGAAGGGAGATCAGCAGCAAACAGAAAACCCAGAGACAAAACCAAACAGCCCAGCAAGGATTGGCCCAGAAATCTTTGAGTGTGAATGTTTGAAGAGGACTTCCAAGAAAAAAAGGAAACAATCCAGCAAGAATACCCAAAATGATTGGACCAAGGCAGCAAACAAAACCAAATCCTTTTTGGAAAGAAAACCAACAGCTATAAACCAACTTAAGCTCAGATTCTTTCCCCTCCTACTGCAAATCCTTTCCCTTTCTGTTTTTCTTTCTTAAGTCTTTTAGTTAGTCAAGATTTGTATTTTTCAGTCCAAAAAGTTCCAAAGAAGGGTCTGAAAAAATACTCTCTTTAGTGGTAAAAAGTGTGTGTATATATAGGGACAGTTGGGATGGGATATGCTTAGCATATTCCCTATCCTAAATGAGCTGAAAAGGGTACAAGTACAACTGTCAACCCTATCCTTTTGGGACAGCTGCACCTTCCAGAACATTCCAGCCCTTGAAATTACCCTTCTATCCCTAAGTATCTGATTTACTAATATTTATTACCTGTTGTAACCCTTGGATTCCCTGAATTTACCATTGGGTAATCAAGGTTACTCTGTTGGGTTATTATTTAACTTTTGTTAGTTGAAAGACTAATTGACCCACTTCAGTTAACTAGGGGTTATTCTTGACTAGGGTTAGGTTAACTAGTTAAAGGTTAATTGATTAAGTCTCCATTATTCAACTAGGTTTAGCTTGTTAATTAATGTAAGTCAATAAGCTTAATTCCCTAACCAAGGTTAACATATTTGGTTTGGTTAATCCCATTCAATTGCTAAAAATCAAAAATTTGACTAACTATTAAACCTAGTTTAACTAATTTGTTTTAGTTAATTAATCTTAAACTAACCCCCTTTTTTAGACAGATTTTAAGATTTAGTTAATTGCTTAAGAGGCTATTAGGCTTAGGTTAATTAACTTAGGTCTTTAGGCTTAGGATAATTAAAAGAAGTTTGGTTAAGTTAACTAGTTCATCTTGTTTGAAGGAGTCAACTAAGTTAAATCAATTCTTGGTTCTTAAGTGAGTCTTATGCTATGTTAACTATTAGTCAACAAGCAAACTTCAATCTAATCTAATCAACTGATAGCTAAACCTTCATTATTTTATCAAAGGTTAATTGATTTTAGATTAATTAATTACTTTAAGCTTTTTTTGACTTAGGTCAATTCACTGTTATTTAGTTCAAATATATAGTTAATTAGTTGTGTATAATCGTCTAATTAGACCATTATTTGATCGATTGAAACCAAAGTCGAAACCACAAATAAGTAAACAAACTGAAAGTATAATTAATATAGGCTTGCCTATCCAACAAAACAATTTTTCAGCTAAAACGAACATTATGTTAATTAAACAGAAAGGCCCATGGACTCCTAAAATCAGATTAGTACTCAATCTTTAAAGCGAGAAACTTAATAGTCGAGGAAAAATGGGGAAAGAAGGAGGGGGAAACAGTCTGGGAGGAAGCAATAGTTCCCAACCAGTGAACAATTTGGACAATAAGGTATAGATTAGGTACGCATGCATATTTAGAACTAAAACGACCAAGAAGAGAGGATATCCAACAAGACTAAACTCGAATCAAAGATTTCAAGCTAATCGACTAAACATAGCATGAATGCATTTGCAGATCTAAACTAAGTCAAGAACAAACAAAATGCTACAAACATGTGTTAAACAGTGAGGCATGCGATTTTATTTTCTTTCTAAAAGAAGCAATATCAGAAGAAAAAAGGAAAATACAAGGGGGAAGGGGTACCAGTGGGGTACTAACAAACTCCGGCAGGGTTTGGAAATGATCCAAAACCACATGAATCAACAGCTCTCACCAAGAGCTGTTGACTCATGTGGCTTTGAACCATTAATTGATCGTCCTGGTAACAGGAAACTAAGTCTTCTGCCTTTCTTAGATCTAAAATCGAAGGAATTTGAGTGGTTTTTTAGGGAAGCTGATGATAGGATGGGGTTAAGGGGGAGGAGAGGACCATAGGGTGAAAGTTTGGGGGTGATTGGATGAAGGTCCGGTGGCCGGACGGCGGTGGAATTTTTGGGCGGCTAGGGTTTTGGTTTAGAGAGATGAGAGAGAGACGGAAATGGGGGCGGCTAGGGTTTAGGTCTGGGGTAGGGTTTCAGATGAATGAGGGTATGGGGTGGGGTTCGGGCAATTAAATACTAAAGGGATCGCCAGTTCCCAGCCATTGGATCAAGGATAGATCAATGGCTGGGGTTGAACTTGGCTTAGACGGCGTCGTTTTGGTTAAGCGGGGCAGGCCGGGTTGGCTATGGGTTTTGGGCCTAGGTTGTCTGGGTATATGGGGATTGGGCCTGGGTACTTCTTGGCCCAGGTCCGATTTTTTTAACTTCTTTGATTAATTAAACTAATTAATCTAATTAGGTTATAATCTAATTTAATCCAAAAATATAGTAACTAATTTAGACCTACTTTTCATCTATTTACGGATTAATCAAGAATAAAATGACCAATTTTATATCCTTAATTAATCTATAATTTAATGAATAAAGATGATTAGTTTTAGTAATTAATTATTAAAATACATTACATTAAATAACCATTGCTCGTCTATTATTCAGTTAATTATAACTTTATAATTCTTTGATAATAGTGATGCAATTTTGAACAAATTTAAAAAGATAAATTATGTATATGCCCAAAAATACAAATCTTTCGCAATTAATCACTGATAATCAACAAATCTATGAAATTAATTTATTTATCGAATTTTGTAGGGGCCTTTGGTAGGTTAAAAATCACATGCTCACATATGTGTATTACAAATATGCATTTACAATGCTCCCACAGAAGTATTTAAAAAGAACAAAGAAGGAAAACCTAAGTCTGCTCTAGGGACCAACTCCCTCGGAAGCCTTCAAGTACCAGCACCGGCACCGGAAGAAAGGAAAAACTTTGCATCGATCTCATCCGCCTTGGCCTGCTTTATCTCTTCCGAGAGATCAAAACCCCTAGCGTGAATCTCTTCGAGAGTCTCTCTCCGAGAACTACATCGGGCATACTCATTTCCCCTCCTCTCTCTGTCAAAAGCTCCTCTCAACTCAGCCCGAGCATCGGTAGCATCTTTCAAATAAATGCCCACTTTCTTACGGATTTCGCTCAAACTTCTTCAGCTTCAGCCCGGGCATCCACGACCTCGGCCTTCATATTCAAAAGATCAGTCTCGAGCTTGGCAATTCTGCTCATCTGAATCGAGCTACTTTCTCGAGCATTGTGAATTTGTACCTCGAGGGCAGAAGCCTTGGCCAAGGCATTCCTTTGGGCCATAACATGAATGTCTATCTTCCCCTTCAACGCATGGCATCCGGAATTCACTTGCTCGACCTTGCCCCAAAGGCATTCCAGCTTTTCCATTTCTCTCTACAGCTGAAGCATCGAAACATTAGTTTCCAAAAGCGGGAAAGGGAGCATGCACTCCTTCAGGATAAGGGTTACCTGACGCTCGAGATTGCCTTCAAAGTTTCGAATCTGATGCATCTTCGTCCGAAGATGTATCAACTCTTTCGTCTTCTTATTTCAAAGAAGCTTGAGATATTTTTCCTTGCCCAAAGCTTCCCGCAACCTGGTCTCACAACGAAGCAGCTCGAGCCTGAGCTTGTCAAAAACCTACAGGGAAAAGATTCAGTTCAAAGGACGAAGATTCATACCTGAAAAGCCAACAAGGATGATCAAAACTCACCTTGGAACAGAGCCGATGAGCCTCCTCAAAAGTTGAGCATGCGTCTACTGGCCTGGCCCCATCGGCCCTAGTTGAATCGCTCTCGGTAAGGGCATGCCCACTCGAGACCCCACTTGGTTCGGGTGGCCCCTAGACCCGAGCGTCCCTCGAAGTACCTTCGAGGGTAGAAGAAGACGATGGTAAATGACTCTTGCTCCTTCCCTATCAAGGAACCTCTCCCTCAAAACTAGAGGTCTCAGGCCTAGCAAAATCAGTAACCTCGGAAGGTCCCCTGGCTCGAGCCGTAGATGAAAAACCATCCTCCCGAGGATAGCTGACGTCCTCGGAATAACCAACGCATATGAAATCCTCTTCAACAGCGGCATCTCCCCTGTGTCTCTGGGCAGGCCCCGCCTCAATGAGAATGTCCTCACCCATCGAGGAAATTTTTCGCTTATTATCCTCCCTCGTCTCCGACACCGACGAACCTTCCTTCTCCTCGAAGGGGCACGGTCTCATCTCCGAGAATTCACCAACACCTACAGTAGCGGAGTTAGTACACATATAAGGGAACATTCCTCATAAGGATAATCACATGGCTCATACCGTGGTGCTTTGCTTCCCATCTTCCCTTTGACACATCTCGCCACTTGTATTCATCGTAGGTTCACGAAGCTGCCAGCCTCCGAGTCCAGTCCGCAAGATCAGCCACAGAACCGCTGAGAAAAAGAAAGAAACATTCTTATAGATCAACCAAAGCAAAGGGCACTAAGGTACGACGTAGCTTACGTTTGAAGTTCCACTTCTCGGAAAACGGCAAGAACTCTACAGGAATAATATCGATGGTCTTCACTCGAACAAACTGACTCATCCATCCTCGATTCCAGTCCTCGTCGTCACTGGAAATAAAGGGCCTTGTGTATCGATGTCCTAACGCTATCAGACCCCGACAATGCTGAGGCCGATATAATCTAATGAGGTGTTTAAGGGTAAACTCGAGCTCAACATTTTCGGTGAAATACCCCATCATCAGCACTATCCGCCAAAAGGAGGGATGAATCTGAGCCAGGGTGACTCGGTACCTCTTGCAGAATTCGAGCACAAGGAGGTCGAGGGCGCCGGTTGTGAATGGGTACATATATACGATCAAGAATCCCTCCACATAGGTCATGATGTTCTCTTCTCGAGAAGGTATCTGCAGCATCACATTTTCTCCCCAGCCGCAATCTTTTCTTACGGCCTCGAGATGATTTTCTTCTATTGATCGGATGAACCTCGACGCATGCTCTCGATGGCCCGGGGTGTCGAAGGGCTTCTCTAGTGCAAAGTCTTTCTTCAAAGCAAAGCAACTCGAAGTTAACTAGCCGTACGCTAGCAGTACACCACCGGCCGGGCAAGATGCATAGGTAAGGTTTTCCTCTTCTTGGTGAACGGATTCGGGCACAACAGCCATAACTACTCAAGCAAAGGTAAGGAGGAAGAGGTGAAAACAATTTCACAAAATGAGAAAAGAAAGAGAACATTGAAAGAAAATCTAGTTTTGCAAAGTTGCAAGACTTAAAATGAAGAGGAACCAAGAATATATATAGAGAAAGTGGTGGCTATCCAACTACTTTGAAAGCCATTCAATTCTGACAAAGTTGTTATAACGTTTGGGGAAGTGTGTCGGTGGGGCCACCTCGGTCACTTCACGGTCATGTCACATAAATGACACTGTCGCACAGCGTTCGAGGGATCGAAGCTCCCATGCCTACCTAACCTCGAGAATATGTCCGACCTCGAGGGGACATACTATTGCAAGTGCGGGTTCCGAAGGGCTAAAAATCGAAGATTGAAAGTCAACTTTTGCGCAAACATTTTAAAACAAAGTTTGGGGATATGTAACAAAGAGATACTTTATTTCAAAAAATGCATTTACAAGGGTATTTCTACAAAAATTCCCCCAAGGTTCCCGTATACAGAAAAGGAAAAATGCAAAACAGTAGGAGTATCTACTATTCACCTTCACTGCTATCCGATCCGCTTTTAGAGCCCTCGTCTGACGTAGTCGGCATTGCCGATTCTTCCTCCAGGGCCCTGGCTTCTTCGATCTCGATAGAGAGATCGACGCCCTCAGCGTTCACTTCCTCGAGGGATTGCCTCCTGGCTTGTGTGCGTGCATGAGCAACTGCCCGAGCCAATTTTAGCTCAGCCTTCTCGGATATCTCCCTGGCTCGGTCATTCGCAGCAACAACATCCCTCTTGTATGAGGAGACAAACTCATCGGCCTCAATCTTGGCCCCAGATAGTGCAGCCTCCTCCTCCTGAGGACCTCGAAGAAGGTCTTGAATTGAGGATAACTTCCCCCGAAGATCGTCCCTCTACGAAGCCGCGACATTATTCAGCCGAGCTATCTCGAGGATTTTGGCGTCCTTGGCTGCAGCTTCCTCTCGGAGCCGCTCCACCAGGGCATCCTTCTGCCTAATCTAACAAGCACAAAAAGAAAAAAATCGATCAACACCAAGCATGGTAACTAAAAGTAAAATTGAGCATACAAGAATAATTGCTCGATGAAGTCGGCCCTCTCTCTCCGAGCCTGCTCGGAGGTTGATCAATTCCTCCTCTTTTCGGGCACATAGAGCCTCCAGCTCGATCGACTCCGACATAAGCTTCTCAAGCTCCTCTCCACGATAAGTCAACTCATCTTGCATCTTAGAAAAGGCTTGGTCATACAGCTTCTTGACCTGCAGCACAGAGGACGAACATTAGAAAGAAAGAGTAGAAAAGTTGAAGAACAACATATTATTTCGAGAATATCACCTGCTTTTGGAGACTCTCGTCCTCCTCGAGGGCGACGGGGCATCAACATCGGTCTCCTCCTCTACCCCTTCAAAAATAGTCTCTAAAGGTATCATCCTCTCCATGAGAGGCCTCCAGACCAGGAACATTCTTGACTTGGTCTTCTCGTATCTCACTTGGAGAAAATGACGGGCCCGAGTGAAATCCACCAACAATATCAGCCTTCATCGAGGCTTCTTCTCGACCTCGAAAAGCTCTAGTAGCAAGACCTCCGAGCTCATCAACACGGACTGTGCCATGTCCGACGAGCATCTCGGGGACTGCACCCGAACCCTCCTTAAGGGTCTCCTCAACTAAGGGCGGGTCTGCATCGGCCACCTCTAACTCAGGAGACGACCACCCGACAACTCTCGAAGCATCAGTGCTTCGTTTTTCCCTTTGTGGAAGAGAGTGATGATACCTGCCCTTTGGTACCATAGGGCAGGTATCATCACTCTCTTCCTCAGCCCGTAGGCTCTCAAAAGACGTCGAGGATAAGACCATGGCATTGGTCTTGGGCTTTCGAGCCTTTTCCCTTTTTTTGATTTTGGAGACTCCGTCGAGGCCTCCTTCTTCCTTTTCTTGTCCTTGGCGATCTTCGGAGCCTCTTCCCGACTAGGAGGGGGCGGTCTCATCAACACACTTTCACCGAGGCCTGCAGAAGCGTGTTATGTCAAAAAACATCGCCATCAAAAGTTCTCACAAAGAATGAGAAAACAATAACAAGAGCATACCGTAGTTCTTAGCCTGCCACCGCATTTTAGCCAGCTCACGCCATATGCATTTGTTGTATGGGAGAACGGAGTCCAATAGTTTGATCCATCCCAGAAGGTCTTGGACCGCACCGGGGAATGAAACGGTGGCTACACAATTAGAAGAAGATCAGTCAAAGAGAAAGAGATATGAAAAAACATGCTCAATTCAGGGGTACGTACGTTTCATATTCCATTCTTCCGAGAACGGCATTCTATCGGTAGGGATGATGTCCGAAGTTCTGATTCTAACAAATCGGCTCATCCATCCCCGATTTTTATCCTCATCGATGCAGGAGAGGAACACCTTGGCGGATTGACGGTGCAGTTTAATTAGGACCCCGCAGAAGAGACGAGGGCTGTATAATCTGATCAAATGGTCGAGGGTGAAAGTCATTCACTCGACCATGTTGGTAATGTGTCGAAACATATACAAAATCCTTCCAAAAGAAGGATAGATCTGACCGAGTGTCACTTGGTATTGATGAAAAAAATCAAGAATCACCGGGCCAATCGGTGGAGAAGAAGAATATACGATGCCTAAGGTAAAAGGGTATGTATATACACTGAGAAAGCAAGCCCCATGCGTCACTATGCTTTCGTCAGCTGTAGAGATTTCTACTCGGGCCGCCTCCCCCCAACAGCAATCCAGTTTTACCCTCTCAGTATCGGATACTACACTTATAAATCGAGAAATGGGCTCGAATCGGCCCGGTGTAGAAGGGGGTTTTTCAATCGTGAAATCAAAGATGGTGTCGAAAGGGCCAGGGTTGAATTGCTGGATGGTAGGAGGAGTTTTTGACTTTCCCTTAGACGGGTGTGATGAAGAAGCGGCTCCCTCTTTTTATGGTACCGTTTTGGAAGTTTTTGCCATGATTATAATTGAGTTTTGAAGAAAAAAGACGAAGAAGCAAACGTAGATAGAAGATGAGAATGGAAAGGACTTAGTAAAAGTTTGAAGGCTTGAAGAAGATGTAAAATTATGAAAAGGCAAGTGATTGAAGTATTTATAGATGCCCTTTGGACATGCATTGAAGCGGAAAGGTCGAACCAATAACGGTTCATAGGCTTCTCGAGAATTGTGTTGACGGGACCTCTATGCAACATTTTATGTCACATCATTTAATGCTCTGAAGGCACTGATGTCATAATAGGGATTTTGAAGATGCAAGAAGTCAAGGTCGTTTATTATCACTTCATTCGAAGAAATGCGGGGATTATATGTATACGCTTAAAATCGGAGAGCCTGATTTTACGGTCATTACGACGCTCAAATGGCTCGAAGGTTCAAGCTTTGGACATCTAGGGGGCATATCGAAGGTCCTCGACCTCGGGGCAGTGCCAATCGAAGGCCAACGTGGAATGGTGGGAAAACCCCAAAAGGCATGTGGTTAAAGCCGACAAAGTACAAAAAATAGTACAAGCCCGTACCGTGGCATTAAATGGCTGTACCAACCATCTCTCTTTGCATTAATTACACATGTACTATGGTGGGATTCCCTCTCATATATAAAGGGGACCCTTGTCACTTTTTAACGTACATTATATTCAATACAAGAACAAGAAAATCCTCTACTCTCTAACTAAAACATTCTCTATAATTGTTCTATTGATTTCTTGTCCTTCATTTGTTGTGTCCATCAGTTGTTCTTCATTTATTACTCGTTATTAATCACAAATAGGCCATTTATGAAACTTTCAATATTGTTGTATCATTCTCGATAGCCCCTTGCCAAGCTCTTAAGCTCGACCTCGAGGCCCATTCTGATCGACCTCGAGACCAGGCTCTCCACTGCTCGGTTGGCATAATCTTGCTACCCTTCGCTCTTATTTCGTGTTCCCACTACTCACCTAGCGTCTACTGCCTAAACAACTGGTATTAAAATAGATCATATATTTTTAGAACTACATAATCAAATATAATTGTAATTACCGTTTTCAAGGTAAACATTACTCCAACTGAAAAGATCTATAATGAGAAAACCAAAAGGCATCCTGTGATCAGGGGCGGCCTGACGAGTTTTTTGGTCAAAAGTCAAACTTTTTGAGGGGCCTTAACGTTTTTCTTAAAATTATTTATTTATTTGAAGTCTATTTTTCTAGCGTTTCTTAGATACAAAGTTATTAATAATTTTCTTATAATCAATTAACCCCTAATAAGTCTTTCTTAATTGATAATATAGCTAATCCACTTAACCTTTCTTGAGACATTGTTGATCTTAGGTAAGATTTTATCAATTTTAATTTTGAAAACTTCTTTCTGCTGAAGCGACGGTAACATGAGTTATTAGCATCATTCCATAAGCAATATAGGCATTGGAAAAAGAATCAAATCTTTTTATTTGACTGAGTGTATCAATTAAACTGTTATCTTCTAACTGTACTATTTTTCTTAATACTTTTGATTCCAAAAATAAATCTAAACTATCAATATCAAATTAATTATTACGCTTTAAGGAACATTCAAGATTAAAGCAATATTTTTTCAAATTTCATCATCTAGTGATCGTAATTTTTACCGCTAAATAGAAAACTAAAAATATCTTCATATTCTTCGAATTGTTCAAATCTATTTTGAAGTGAAAAAGTAGTGTTGTCTACTATCTATAAGTAACAAACTGCAAAGGACTCTTCAAAAGATTTTGTGATTTTATTATCAATATTCTCATCAAATTGTTACTTCCTATATATCACACGTTTCTTATGAAATTCTTGTTCGAGATTCATTTCAAGTGCAATTTCTTGGCCAAAATCATAGCGGTTGAAAATCTTTCTTCTCTACATTTGTTAATAAAATAAATCAATCTTTTTCACTTCACAAATTTTTTTTAAAACTTATACATAGCCTATTAAGGGTAACAAAAAATGGGGCCCCCGCAAATGTGGAGCCTAAAGCAGTTGCTTTACGTGCTTTATGGAAGGGTCGCCCTGCTAGTGAGACTCTTTATCCGGCTATAACAAAATGTACTAGCAGTCGATGTTTTCACTAAGGATCTGTTTGGAAAGCTACTCAATAATTAAAATTGGTGTAATTATTATGGTAGTAATTACATAGCCTAATAATTACATAATATCGACTTATTTGTCATAAAGTAATTATAGTATAATTACAAGCGTACTATTTGGTTACACAAGTGTAATTATACAATTAAATTAAATTTTAAATGAAGCAATTATCAAACCTTAAAAG
Organism: Nicotiana knightiana; assembly: GCA_005239525.1. Lineage (NCBI taxonomy): Eukaryota > Viridiplantae > Streptophyta > Magnoliopsida > Solanales > Solanaceae > Nicotiana > Nicotiana knightiana. Next base: position 35,067 of record ML391552.1, read on the forward strand.
TTAATATAACAAATATATGCCTATAAATATTTTTTTATAAGTAATAATGTTTAGGCAAAATGCATAAGTACCTCCCTGACCTATACCCGGATTTTCAACTACACACTCTACCTTTGCGGAGTTTTTATTACCCCCTAAACTACTTTAAAATAGAATTATTTGCACCTTTAAGGCTGACATGGCAGAGTGTGTGTATTTCACTCTCTTTGGGAGATTGAGAAGCAATAAAAAAGATCTATTCATAAGCAAAATAAAATAAACTCTGATTTGGGGGGGGGGGGGGGAATTCATCATCNTTTTAATTGGAAAAAGTCTTCTCAACTTATATTCGTTTTTCTTTATTTTTCTCTTCCTCCCACACATAAAGTCTACTAGCGCGTGTGCCAGGAACTAGTGTCACAAGTCTACAGGCAGCTAATGGAATAATACCAAAAGAATAAGAAGTTTGTCCTACTGTCTGCGTAAGTATAGGTAGAAATGGCAAAAAAATAGCTCCAAAGTGCTGCCGGGAGTCGCCAAGAGAAGCAGCTCACCGTGGAGTCTAGACCAGGTATATGTATCAAGGACGAACTCCCGGCTGATACCCAGATGCACCCGCCTCAGAACCTGTACAACTAAGTAAAGAGTGTAGCATGAGTACAAAACAATATGGACCCAGTAAGTATCCCGCCTAATCTCGAAGAAATAGTGACGAGAGGTGGACGTGACACTTACTAGGGTCAGAATAATATGTTTTAAGTGTAAAGCTAAGCAGGAATGGAAATTTATGAATAATAAAGGAGAAAGGAGCATCAAATATCCTTTACAATTATTACCTGTACATGTCAAGTTTTCTAGCATACAATTTACCTAGTTTTCATTTCTCATGGTATTTTGCAGATAAATTATCACAGAACACCCAACATTTAACAAACACATAACATGTCGTGAACGTACGGCTGACACAACGCGAAAGTAAATGTGCACTGCCGAAGGGTCGAACAGCTCGAACCATAGATGCATCTATTACACCGCTCACGAATCGAACGTGCGACGCGGTTGACATAATAGTAGGGCTACCCCGCTCGCGAATCATATATGCGACGCGGGTTCCCGTATATATACACATAATTAACAGAAAATCAAGAAATTCAGTAGAGAATATACTTACAGAGAAGGTTTCAATAATATAAATTTCAGAATGTAACCTCCTAAATGGAGACATGCAATTATTTATATTCACCTATGGGGACAATTCCCTGTTACGAGGTTAGAAAGGAGACTTACCTCGTGTCAAGCCTACTTTCCGGGTCAAGAACGCGCCTGAAACTCCAAATTTGTCGCCCAAGGACTCGAAACTAGTCAAATAATGCATAAATAAATCAATCTATACTCAAAAGTATGAAATTTCCCTATTTAAATGATTATTTCAACCCAAATTGAAAAATCCCAAAATACACTGCCGGGATCACATGCTCGGATTCCGAAAATTTCCAGAGGAAATATTTACCCATAGCCTAAGGATCAATATTATATGGTTTTATTACATTTCCGTAACACATTTCTTGGTAATTTCCCATTTTTGTCAAAAACCTAGGTTTTACTCTAAACTCATGATTTCCACTAATTTAATGTGTTAATCTACCTAGGAATTCAAGTATTAAGCTAAGTTTATAGTAGGAATTACTTACCTTACAGTAGCTAGGTTGAAAACCCTCCTTGCATGCTCTCAAAATTTCTCAAGAATGAAGAAAGTGTTCAAAAATGGCTAAGTCCCGAGTTTAAAATGTAGTGGCCTACAGGCTTTTCGCACCTGCGGCTCGAGGACCGCACCTGCGGTCTCGCATCTGCGAGGAAAATCTCGTACCTGCAAAAAAGGGGAAGAGGGCCTTGTTTCGCACCTGCGGACCATAGTCCGCACCTGCGGCTCCGCTTCTGCGGAAAGGGGTCCGCACCTGCGGAATTTGGCAACTCTCTCAGGAGTCGCACCTGTAAGACTGGGACCGTAGGAGCGGTCTCGCACCTGCGACTGGACCTCCGCAGGTGCTGTTGCACTAGACCTCCTGCACCAACAGTCATTTTAGGCTGGTTTTTGCCTGGTTCGATGCCCGAATGGCATCTTGGCCCACCCGAGACCCGTCCAAATATACCAACAAGTCCTAAATCATAATACGGACTCGCTCGAGCCTTTGGAACACCTGAAACAGCGCTAAATCTAAGAATCACACCTCAAAACCTATTGGATCAAACTTAAGAACTTCAAGTTTCTGAATTCGCTTTCAACATGCCGAGCCATACCTATACTACTTGGAATGACACCAAATTTTGCGAGCAAGCCGTAAATGACATAACGGAACTATTCTCGGTCTCGAAATTCCGTTCGAACCTCGATAACACAAAAACACGTTCTAAACCTCAATTTGAACTTAAGGACATTCTTAATTCACTATTTGGCGCCGAAATGCTCCCGGGTTATCCAAAACCTGTTTCGAACACACGCCCAAGTCCGAAATCATCAGACAAACCTACTGAAATCTTCGGATCTCGATTCCGGGGTCGTTTACTAAACATGTTGACTGAAGTCAAACATGGCCTTTAAGGCCAAGTTAGGAAACTAAGTGTTCCTATACTACTCCAAACTCCTCCAAACCTCGAACCACCCGTCCCCGCAAGTCAATAATCAGTAAAAGCAATTACGAGAAGTCTCATTTAGGGGCACGGGGTCCTAGAACACAAAATGACCGGCCAGGTCGTTACATTCTCCACCTCTTAAACAAACGTTCGTCCTCGAACGGGTCTGGAATCATACCTGGAGTGCTGAATAAGTGTGGATATTTGCTCCGCATGTCCTCCTCGGACTCCCAAGTCGCCTCCTCTACTGGTTGGCCACTCCACTGGACCTTTACGGCGGAAACTCTCTTGGACCTCAACTGGCGATCCTGCCTGTCAATGATAGCAACTGGATTCTCCTCATAACCCAACCTCTCATCTAGCTGAATGGTACTGAAATATACCACGTGAGAGAAGTCGGCGTGATACCTCCGGAGCATGGACACATGAAAGACCGGATGAACCCCTGATAAACTTGGAGGTCAAGCAAGCTCATAAGCAACCTCCCCAACTCGCCTCAACAGCTCAAATGGGCCTATAAACCTCGGGCTCAGCTTGCCATTCTTCCCAAACCTCATAATACCCTTCATCGGCGAGACCTTCAACGGAACCTTCTCTCCCTCCATAAATGATACATCACGTGCCTTCTGATTCGCGTAACTCTTCTAGCTGGATTGTTCGGTGCGAAGTCTCTCATGAATCAACATCACCTTCTCCAAAGAAACCTTCACCAGATCGGTGCCATATAGCTTAGCCTCGCCAGGCTCAAACCACCCGATGGGAGATCGACATCGCCAACCATACAAGGCCTCGAATGGAGCCATCTCAATGCTGGACTGATAACTATTATTATAAGCAAACTCGGCCAAAGGCAAGAAGTGGTCCCACTACCCTCCAAAGTCAATCACACATGCTCTGAGCATGTCCTCTAATATCTGAATTGTCCGCTCCGATTGCCCATCGGTCTGAGGGTGGAATGCTGTGTTGAGCTCTACCCGGGTGCCTAACTCCATCTGTACGACTCTCCAAAAATGCGAGGTGAACTGAGGACCTCGATCTGATATAATAGACACAGGCACACCGTGCAACCGAACTATCTCCTGAATGTAGATCTGCACCAACCTCTCAGACGTATAAGTAGTAGCTACTGGAATGAAATGTGCCGACTTGGTCAACCTGTCCACAATGACCCAAACTGCATCAACCTTGCGCAAGGTCCGAGAAAATCCGACTACGAAGTCCATAGTGATGCGCTCCCATTTCCCCTCAGGTATAGGCATCTACTGAAGTAGGCCTCCTGGCCTCTGGTGCTCATATTTAACCTACTGGCAATTTAGACATCTAACCAAAAACTCCACTATATCTTTCTTCATCCGCCTCCACCAGTAGTGTTGCGTCATGTCACGATACATTTTCGTAGCACTAGGATGAATAGAATACCATGAACTATGAGCCTCCTATATAATCCTGTCCGTCAGGCCATCAACATTGGGGACACATAAGCGACCCTGAAGTCTCAAAACACCATCCTCGCCAATAGAAACCTCTTTGGCACCACCATGTACCACCGTCTCCCAGAGAGCCACCAAGTGCGGATCATCATAATGCCGAGTCTTGATCTCCCCCAATAATAAGGATTGGGCCATCACATATGGAAGAACCTGATTCGGCTCGGAAAGGTCCAACCTCACTAGGCGATTAGCCAAGGACTGAATGTCCAAAGCTGGAGGTCTCTCCTCGGCTGAAATGAAAGCCAAACTACCCATACTCTCCGCCTTCCTACTTAAGGCATCCTCTACCACGTTCGCTTTGCCCGGATGATAAAGAATGGTGATATCATAATCCTTCAGCAACTCAAGCCACCTGCGCTGCCTCAAATTAAGATCTCTCTGCTTGAACAAGTGCTGTAGACTGCGGTGATCTGTATAAACCTCACAAGGCACCCCATATAAGTAATGCCTCAAAATCGTAAGAGCATGAACAATCGCTGCCAACTCCAGATTGTACACAAGGTAATTCTTCTCATGAACCTTCAGATGCCGTGAAACATATGCAATACCTCGCCCCTCCTGCATGAACACACAACCCAAACCAACTCGTGAAGCATCGTAATAAATCGTATACATCCCAGAACCGGAAGGCAACACTAGAACTGGTGCTGAGGTCAATGCTATCTTGAGCTTCTGAAAGCTCACCTCACACTCGTCGGACCATCGAAATGGGGTATTCTTTTGGGTCAATCTAGTCAGAGGAGCTGCAATGGATGAAAAACCCTCCACAAATCGGCGATAATAACTTGCTAGACCCAAAATGCTCCTGATCTCTGTAGCTGAAGCAGGGCGTAGCCAACTCTGAATTGCCTCAATCTTCTTAGGATCAACCTTGATACCTTCTCCGGATACCACATGCCCCAAGAATGCCACAGAATCCAACCAAAACTCGCACTTGGAGAACTTAGCATACAACTTCTGTTCTCGCAAGGTCTGGAGCACAACTCTAAGATGCTGCTCGTGCTCCCCCATGCAACGTGAGTAAATCAGAATGTCATAAATGAAGACAATGACAAAAGAATCAATATAAGGCATGAACGCTCTGTTCATCAAGTTCATAAATATTGGTGGGGCATTAGTCAAGACAAAGGAAATCACCAAGAACTCGTAATGACCATATCTCGTACAAAAGGAAGTCTCCAAAACATCCAAGTCCCGAATCTTCAGCTGATGGTACCACGATCTTAATTCAATCTTAGAAAACACCCGAGCACTCTGCAACTGGTCAGAAAAATAATCGATACGCAACAACGGGTACTTGTTCTTGATGGTGAGCTTGTTCAACTGGAGGTAGTCAATACACATCCGCATAGTCCCATCATTCTTCTTCACAAATAACACTGGAGCACCCCAAGGCGATACGCTCGATCTGATAAACCCCTTAACTAACAACTCCTCAAGTTGTTCCTTCAATTCCTTCGGAGCCATATAGTATAGGAGAATAGATATGTGCTGGATGCTTGGAGCTAAGTCAATGCAAAAATCAATGTCACGTTCTGGTAGCATGGCTGGAAGGTCTGAAGGGAATACATCATCAAACTCTCGGACTATTGGCACTGAATCAATCATTGGAAACTCGGCGATGGTGTCCTGCACATAAGAAAGATAAGCCAAACAACCCTTCTCAACCATATGTCGAGCCTTCAGGAAGGAAATAACCCGACTAGCAGCACTAACTAAGGAACCTCTCCACTCCAATCTTGGCAACTCGGGCATGGATAGAGTAACAGTCTTGGCATGTGTTGACCCATGTCACTGCATAGTTTTGAAAATTGACAAATGGCTGACCAATTGAACAAGGTCCATCAGAGCACGCATCTTGAACTGAATATCCGGCACATGAACCGTATATGCATAAGAGATATCTGTGAATGAGAAATATCAATGAACCAAGAGATTGTCTCCTAATGCGAAAAGGTTGCAAACTGATGAGATAATTGAAGTCGAATTCAGCAAGGAAAGTACCAAAATAAAGGAAGTTGAGTTTGGTATGAATTATGTTCACCCAAGTAGAGTTGGACTAGAATTGGACGAAAAGTTCAACTGACTCTATTAATACTTGATGTATTTTTTCTGGAATTTGACACGCAGAAAAGCTTAAGTGAATCAAAGTCTCAAAGCAAAGTTCCCAGAGTTATTTTGCTAGCAGAATCATTGTGCGATTAAAAGGCTACAGTCAACTAGAAGAACCAGTTTTATCTGATTGATTATTGAGTCTAGTTGATTATAATAGGATTTTTAATATTGTATCTTTCAGCTTTCATAGAAGCAATTGTAATAGGTATGCATTGTTCAAGTTAGTGTTAACTTGAAGCTTGTAGAAATTAGCTAGCGCTAGTTACTACAAAGGGATTAGAGTTAGTCCTAGTATTACAAAAGAGTTTATTTTGTAAGTCCGTTTGGCTCGAGTTTTTAGTGAAGTGTTTGAGCAAATCCTACTGAGGAGCAGGTCGTAGTTTTTTCACCTTTTGAACCAGGTGTTTCCACGTAAAAATCCTTGTGTTTTTACTTTAATGATTTTAATATTCCGTGACACTAGAAGTAAGTACATCAAGAAGAACCAAGTTCTTCTATTGAGACAGCACTCCAAAATTGGGTACCACACAAAGTAACTTATCTTCTTGTGAGGTATTGACGTCTAAAACAACAATTGGTATCAGAGCAGGTTATCCTTGAAAGGCTAATACCTTGGAGAAGATCAAGATGAGTGCACCACCTGGAAATTGGGAAGGTCAATCAATTGCAAGGCCACCACTCTTCAATGGACAATATTACTCTTGGTGGAAAAATCAGATGAAGGATCACCTAATTTGAGAAGACTATGAACTCTGGGACATAGTCACTGATGGTCCTCTAACTACCATGATGAAGACTGCTGAAGGTATAGATATATCAAAGACTAGAGCTGATTGCACTGCTGAGGATCTGAAGAAATGGGAGAAGAATGCAAAGGCCAAAAAGTGGCTAGTGTGTGGACTAGGTCCAAACGAGTATAGCAGAATCCAAAGCTGCACCACTGCCAAAGAGATTTAGGATACCTTGCAAGTGGCCCATGAAGGAACACCTCAGGTAAAAAGGTCAAGAGGCACTCTACTATACTCTCAGTATGAAAATTGCACTATGAAAGAAGGAGAGACTATCCAAGAGATCTACACAAGGTTCACAACCTTGACTAATGAACTGAAGTCTCTTGGAAGAGTCATTCTTGAACAGGACAAGGGTGAGAAGATCCTAACAGGGTTCTGCCTATTTCTTGGGAAAGCAAAATCACTGCTATCCAGGAATCCAAAAATATGGCAACCCTGAGATTGGATGAGCTGATTGGAAACCTCACTGCCTATGAACTGAGAAGGAAGACAATGAAGATGGATGGTCCAAAGAAGGAGAGGAGTCTAGCACTAAGAATCACTGGGGGAGCAGATCTGGAAGATGATGAGATGGCCATGATCACCAAAGAATTCAGAAATTTCTCATGAGGAAGAAAGGCATATCTAGAGGAGGAAACTACAACAAAGAAAAAGCTCCAGAAAGGCCAACCAACGAGTGATGCTATAAATGTGGTAAGACTGACCATCTCATTAAAAACTGTCCTCAGTAGGAAGTAGAATGGAAAAAAGAGAGATATGAGAGAAGGAACAGGAAGAAGGAACAGGTCCAACCCAAGAAAACCACAACAAAGGCTATGGTTGCTGCTTGGGGGG
>ML391553.1:5055-53844 GCA_005239525.1 Nicotiana knightiana
TATTCCGAGTCCACAATTTCCTTGTGTGTCCTTAAGGAATTTTAACCCCCTCACAAGTTGCCAAGGTAATGGATTAAATCCTCCCAGGATGAAACAGAATAACCTTCCTGCAATAGTGGCAATACAAACTGCAGGATACCAACAAGCTCAAAGAACGGAGCAAGCTCACACTTACGAATTTGAAAGAGAGAGACTGCGAAGTAGAATGCAGTATTTAGAATGGAATTCTCGATTTTTCAGTGTGTGGAAAAAGAAGCCATGCCTCAGAATTTATAGGCAACTATTGGAAGAGGTGTGATGTCTGTTCAGGAAAAAGTGTCTGTTCAGGAAGGAAAACAACGTTCAGCAAAGACAGCGTTTTTGGATTTCAGTTAATTCCGTTAATGAACTAACTGACATTTAATTTAATTATTAAATAATTAATTAAATAAACTTTGTCCAAAAATAATCTTATCGATCATTTGACAAATCCGAAGCCGAATACGAGCGACGACGACGACGGCGCGAGGATACATTCTCTTCAACTCCTTTTAAGAGCTCTAAGAAGTGATCCTATATTTATACACACAAGTGTAGTTGTCTTTCACCAATGTGGTACAAAGTTCATGACAAAAGCTCACTTGATTCAAATTTTCATTTCTCTCCATTTTATTTCTTACCATTTCCCAATTCACACTCTTAGACTTTTAAGCCTAATGCTTAAAGTCTTTAAGCCCAATGCTTAAAGTCCAACATTTTAGTATTGGGATTAAGTTGTAGTAGAAATAGAGTTCTTAATTGAAGAACACAAAGATGAACAATTGCAGTACTATCAGACTCCAAAATAATAACATATACTAGGATTAAATGAAAAGGGACTAACAAAGAAAATTCTATAGCTGTTGAGTTTCTCTGACCATAAAGGTCTCTTTGTGGGATTTTAATATTAGTTTTACATAATTATATTTTCTTTAATACACTTTTTTTAACAATACCAAAATCAACATATATTGTAATGCATTCTCCAAGTAGTACACTAAAGAGAACAATATCGAGTTAAAACATGTTCATTATTTTTAAAATGACTGAATTCCTGTTATATTACAGTAGAGCCGTCAATATGGGCTTGGCCCGTTGGGCCAGTCCTCCCCAGCCCGTAATTTAGTAGGGTTGGACTAGAGTTTTTAAAGCCCATTTAAAAACGAAGTTTTTAAGCCCGATCCGAGTAAGCCCGTGGTCCGTGAGGCTTGACTGAGGCCGGCCCGGGCCGGCCCGTGGGCCTAATAAATTTTTTTATTTAAAATATATGAAATATAGAACGTATACTGCCTCTACCGATGGAAAGTCAAAATTGGATTTTTTCTTAGAGGAATCAAAGCTTGATCTTGAGAAGTTCCAAGAGATGGATGTTGTCATGTATTGGAAGGACCATTCTAGAAATATCTCGATCTTTTAGTGATGGCGCATGATGTACTTAGTATTCTTATTACCACTGCAGCATCAGAATTAACATTTAGCATTGGTTGACGTGTTTTGACAAAGTACAGAAGTTGCACCCATCATGAAAATATCCAAACACTTGTTACTACTCGAAATTGGTTGCACGGCTTTTCCCAAACTCAAACTGGTAATTATTTTTTACGTGAATTTGAATATCATTAGTTTTTAAAATTTAATTAATCTTAATATTTAACTAATTAATATTGCATATGAATTGTAGATGTAGATGAAAATAAAGATGTTAAGACAACCTTGTTACAAGCGGATTCAAATGTGTTTGATAAAAATGACGTCTTGTATAACCCATAAGCGTCATGGACGTTCTCTTGATTAGTTTGTTTTGAGTTTTGACTTTTAGTAAATGAAGTATAGTCTTGTCTTTTATTTTTTTAGTGTTTATTGTGATATATTGGAACAATATTAAAACTTATAAGTTTTGCAAGAAATTTTCTATAAAATAATTTTTAATGTTTAAATATTTATCTTTTTTTTTTAGGTTATAAATTAAAGAAAAAAATATAAAATTATATTTTAAAAAATTATGGCCCGCCCGTGGGGTCCCCAGCCCATATAAGGTTGGGGTGGACTGACCATTATAAGGCCCATCAAAATGGTGGGCTAGCTCAACCCAACTGATCAATTGCTAAAGCCCACGTGGAATGGGCTGGGCTAACCCGATCCGGCCATATTGACAGCTATATTGTAGAATATATATTACTCTTATTCTACTCTTTTATTTTTTTTGAAATGATGCCACTTCAAATGCGAGAGTCAAGCTTTTTAATTTTAGGTTAGGTTAATTTTAAAACAGAGATAAAAAATTGATTGGCATTTTGTGACCTTCCTCGTGTAAAATATATTGTTCAATATTCTTGCAATTCAGAACCGTAGTATCTAACTAATATACTCTATTTACAAAAAGAGCTTTGGATTTTTTTTTTTTGTAGAAGTCATAAAATAATCACGCTTTCCTCCTATTTCTAACTCTCCATTGATACTTCCTTTTTAGTTTCGTGATCGGTTAATGCCTTCATCAACCTAATATTTGTTGATAAGTTTCCAACCGAAAATAGAATTCTAAAACTAAATCAATATAGAATAAGAAGAAGTTGAACACTTCTATTAAAAAAATCACGATTTCATATTCTTTATCAAAAACTATTTAACATGAATTATTAATTTAAATGTGTAGTGCTATAGGAAAAAAAATACTTATTATCCTTGCGAGTTGAACTCTTCTAGATCTCTCTATGTTCTCCCTAAAGTCGTTTATGACTTAATATGTTTCTTTTTAAATTATAATATAGTATAACAAAAGTACTATAAAACTTTTATGGAAAAAGAGAAAAAATGACTGACAGTATTACTTTTTTTTAAAAGAATAAATGTGCATTTTATTATTGATGTAGGTTAAATTATTACTGCTAATATTTGTGGTCAAGATAGTAAAATTTTAGTAAGAATAGTACTTAAAGTTTTGATGGAATGAAAAAGAAAAAGAAGGATGACATTAAGTTTTCATTCTTTTTAATATCAATGTGCATTTTATTTGTTGTAGATAGGCAAACAAGAGTTTTTGATCTTGACGACTGAAGCGATAAAAAGTACATATATCAAGAACCTCATTTTATCCGGGTCAATTATTTTTTCCACTCTTTACAAATTTATTTTTAATTTTATGACCCTACTTTTTTTTTTTACACATAGGAAATTTATTTTTACACGTAAAACATCTATTTTTTACACATAAAAAATCCAAAAAGAGGTCATTTTCTTAAATTCAAAATTGTAAAGGGGCATAATGTACAAACAACATATTTTATCCGGTCTGACTAACATTATTCAGAAGATATTGAGTATTCAATCAACCATTATGTTTTATAAATATTTATAGTATATAAATAACATTCATTGAACTAAATGAATATAATATTGCGCTTATTTTGATGTCAACTGCTATTTTATTTAATTAATTTTTATTGCTGACGCGATATACACGTGTAACGCAAGTACACTAAAATTAGTTTGACTAAAAAGGACTTTGCTATTCACATAACCTAAATTGAGGAAAATACAATTGCATTTCAAGTATATCTTGTAATTAAGGTCAACACCTTTCAAGTTATACAGTCAAACCTCTTTATAACAGTCTAGTTTGTTCAGAATATTTTCGGATGTTATGGCGATGTGTTATAGAGAACATATATTATAACATAACATAAAAATTAGTTCCGAAAAAGTTTGGCTTTTATAAAGAAGTATTGTTATATAGGGGTGTTGTTATATAGAGGTCTGACTGTATATGATTTTCATAAGTTAAATTCCGATTGAGCACATTCGAAGATAATAGAATATGATTTTTATGACACAATTAATAATTTACTTCAGTTTCAAATAACGCTAACTTCTTTAGAAGTCATTACTTCTTTGGTAACACAACACTTATACTCTTTACCTAATATATTGTCACGATCCCAAATTCTAACAGGTTGTGATGACGCCTATCGTGGAACTAGGCTAGCCAACCATCTGTTTACTACACATTTGTTTAATTATAAAAGTTCACAATTTAATAATAAGCAACAACCATAGCATATAAGTAATTTATTTAAGTCTTAACGCCCCAATAATAATCTAAACAACTCTCCCAAGACTGGAGTCAACATGGTCACGAGCATCTACGAAATAAAACTAACTCTACTAATGTCTTAAATAAAGTCTAGGAATGAAATGCTAAAACTAAATAAGGAAGGGAAATGGAGAAGCTGTGAATGCTGGACAGCTACCTCGAAATCCCGTATCTGCTGCTAACGAACTGAGACAGCTATTGTTACGGGCCGTCACCTGGATTTGTGCACAGAGGCACAGGGAGTAATGATGAGTACGCCAACTCAGTTGTAATGAAAATAAATCACAGTCTGAGAATTTTAAAACACACAGTATAGATACACAATTTCACAAAATCAGTAAAACACCAAGTTACCATGTAGTATTCATCAATTAATTAGTTCGAAATCAGTTTCCAGAAATCCTTTGAAAATAAGTGTAATATCAGTATATCTCAGTAAAATTTCAGTAACACCAGTTTGAAAACGAAGTAAATCATAGTTCGAAAACTCAGTAAAAATCTTCATAAAACTGCCCCTCGGGACAAAATCATTTATCGTAACCATTGCCCATCAGTCATCCTCACCATCACTCAATATCAGCCCATCAGGCATCCTCACAGTCACTCAGTATCAGCCCATCAGGTATCCTCACATTCACTCAGTATCAGCCCATCAGGCATCCTCGCAATCACTCAGCATAAGCCCCGTGGGCATCACTCACTAGGTACCTGCGCACACTGGGGGTGTGTACAGACTCCGGAGGGGCTCCTACAGCCCAAACACTATAACAAGCCACATCATGGCATAAATCACTCACAATATAGGCCCGCAACTTCACTCATATCATAGCATCCTCACAATATAGGCATGCATCCTCACTCAGTCAGACACTCTCAATTTGCCCTTCAGGCCATAAATATACCGGGTTCTCGACCCAAAATAATATTTCATTTTCAAGAAATAGTTACAAAATACTCTGAGTGTCCAAAACAATTATCAAGAAAAGACTGAGTGAAAATCATAACATATCAAGTGAGGAAAAACAGTAAAAATAGCCCCCAAGGGGTAAACAGATCGGCACTAGGCCTCAAACATGGATTACAACCCAAATCATATCAAAATATATCAATACTATTAAGCATAGGATTAAAAATCGGTTTTACAACTCAATAGTTGCCTAAATAGGGAATATATTTCCAAAGTTCCAATCTTTGCATTCCAAAACCCGTGAAAGGGTGCATAGTCCGGTGTTTCATACCCTCAAGACAGGATTTAAAGACATTACTTACCTCAAAACTAGCCCGGAAACTATTCCGCAACACGCCTGCCTCTCGTATCAACTTCCGAAGGCTCCAAATCTATCAAGTTCAGATTTTTTTATCATCAATTTATGCTTAAGTGATGTTTTAGACGTCAATACTACACAATATTATAAGTTAATTGTGCAGTACCCAATTTTCGAGTACTGTCTAAGAAGAACCTGGTTCTTCTTTGTGTACTACTTACTATATTTGCGGAATAATAAAGCAGTAAAGTAAAGACACAATATTTTTACGTGGAAAACACCTGGCTAAAAAAGTGAAAAAATCACGACCTACTCCTCAGTAGGATTTGCTCAAACACTTCACTAAAAACTCTGAGCCAAACGGACTTACAAAATAAGCTCTTTTGTAATCCTAGGACTAACTCTAATCCTATTTGTATCAACTAGCCTCTAGCTAATTTCTACAGACGTCAAGATAACTCTAACTTGAACAGTGTGTACCTATTGCAATTTGCTTCTAAGAAAGCTGAAAAGATACAATGTTAAAATTCCTACTACACCCAACTAGACTCAATGATAAATGAATGGAACTATTTCTTCTAGTTGGGCTGTAGTATTTGCACAATACTTCTGCTTGCAAATAATCTGGGAATTTTGCTTACATAACTTGATTCAATTTAGCCCTTTGTGCGTCTTTTTCTGTCGTCCATTTCAGCAGTAATACTTTGAGTATTTATAAAGTCAGTTGTTGAATTCTGGTCCGATTCTACCTGGGAGAACCAGTTCTTATCAAACTCAACTTCCTTCCTTTGTTTCTGTCCTTGCTGAATTCAACTTCTTTCATCTACATCAGTTTGCAATCTTTTCGTATTAGGAGACATCCTCTTAGTTCTTTGATACTCAACAATCACTGATATCTCCTATGCTTGTACGATTCTTGTGCCAACTGCTCCTTTCAGGTGTGTATGATTTGATGGACCTAGTTCATCTTGTCAACATTTGTCAATCTTCAAAACCCATTTAGTGACATGGGCCAATAAATTCCCCCTTTTTGATGATGACAAACTCTGTGCTTTTATCCTGTATACACTTCAAACACTTTGTATATTTTTAAGCATTAATCATTGATAACCAGGTTCATTAAGTTATAAATATCACTTTTGAAAATTTTGAACCAACACCAAAACACATCTTCCCCCATTTGGCATCATCGAAAAGTTGCAAAATGATACTTACCAGTTTTTAATTCTCACTCATGGCCAATTTAGGCAACTGCAGGTGCAAACCTGATTAATCATCACAAGAAACTAATAATGTAAGCTAAATAATAAATTGAGACATTTTTCAAAATAGCAACCTTTCATTTATTAATAGGGATGATCAACACCAAAACAGATTAAAATCAAAACAGCCAAAACATGAGAAAAACAGAATAAAAGTTGAAACAAAAACTAGACACTGTCCCGAACTGGACACTTGATAGCTTTGGAGGGGGTAGCACTGGACATTCCTAAGGCTGGGAGGGTGCAGATGGGGCTGGGTTCTTGGTTTGTAGAAGGGACAACATTTGGTGTAAAACACCTTCATTTTTCTCCTTCTCCTTTGCTAACTCAGCTTTGAGAGCATCACGCTCAACTTCCACCTCAATTAAGCGAGACCTCAATCGAAGGATCTCCATATCCTTTAACTCGCTTTCTTGCACCAGAGTACGGACCTTGCTGTTGACTGGTAGCTTCCGAGATGAACCAGGTTCATTTGCCTGGGCATTAACAGTATAATCACAAGACAACAGAGTGTCCTTCCCAAAGAAATCCTTAGCAGTAGCCATCTCAGCCTTCTTTGTAGGAACTCTAAAATGAGCAAGAACGACAGTCAAAATAAAACCATAAGGGATCGCATGCGCTTTGGTTCCATTCAACACTCTGTCCAATAGCTGGATGATAAAAGCTGGCCAATTAATCTGCTTGCCTCTGTACAGACACTCCATGAGGGTTAAATCCATGTAGTTAGCAGTGTGTCTTCCTTCTTGTCTGGGCAGCAGGAACTTGATCACAAATTCAAAGAACAACTTGTGCTCAGGCTTCATCTCACTCTTGTACACAACCCTAGGTTCAATCTCCTTCTCATTGTCGCAGAAGAATCTGGTGATATTGAGAGCTGAGGCCATTCCATCTAAACAAGGCCATCTCTGCCTCGTGTAGTCTTCATAACCCTCAGCTGGAATGTCTAGAATGACTCCCAGTTCTTGAGCATCAAAGGAGACTTCAACTCCCTTGACCAATGAGGTGACCCTGCCTACAATGACTGTGGCATTCCCCATGAACTCCACAACCTCATTTCTGACCAGCCTGCCTTCCATACGAAGGACCATGTCCTTCCAGCCCAGCACTGCCAGAAAATCCAGTAAATACCTCATTCCAGGCTCCTCCAAATACTTCAACAATTTACCTTTCAAGATTTTTGTCTTGCCAAACATGGCAACTCTGTCATTAGACACTTCTCCAAACTCCTTCTCTTTCTCTCCACTCTATTCTGGATCATCATGCCTCTCAATAATCTGTACTTTCTTCACCTTCTTTATCTTATACCTTGTCCTTGAAGCAGTACTCACAGTGGTGACGGACACAGTAGCTGACTTCTTTGAAGAAGTATTAGCCTTTTTTGGCTTGGGAGTCTTGATAACCACTGGAGCAGCCTCCTCTTCTTGTTGGACCAGGTCCAACCACTCTTCGTCGTCAACAATAACAGGTTCCCCTACCTTTGCTTTCTCCTTCTCTGCCTTCTTTCTTTTGCTCTCTTGTAGAGCTTTTTCCAATTTCTCCTCCTCTTCTCGTATAGTATTTCTCGTCGCACGTACCCTAGGAACAAGTGCACCAACAGAATCAACAGTCTTCCTTTTCTTTGAAGGATATGAGACTTTAGACTTTCTGGACTTTGGAGTCCTTCTCTTCTTGGGGTTGTATGAGTCCCCCAACTTTTTTAGTCTTTCAGCCAAAGTTTCTTTCCCAGAAGAAACATGTTCATCTATTTCCTTCATTGACTTCTCCAACCCAGCAATAGCTTCCTCAACTTCAGTAGTTCCCCCTAAAACCATGACATCTTCTTCAAGATTTTCAAGAATGGGGCCACAAATTGCAAGCGTGGTACCATCCTCCCCGGATCCCCTCACATCTACTTCACCCTCGTTCACAAGATTTTTCTCTTTCTCCAATTTTCTTTGCCTTCTTGGCACTTCCACATCCACCACAGACCCCACCAACACAAATCGATTCTCAGCAGAATTTAAATCAGAGGTAACTTCAGTATTACCTTTCTCAGCACTGGATGAACCAGGTGCTTCATCTTCATTGGCTGATTTAAATGAATCATTGGATGATTCTGGTTTAGAGCCTTCCTCAGCACGTAACAATTCTTCCAAGAATTTTGCTCTTGAACCAGAAGCCACAGATTTACGTGCAAGAACCTTAACACGACGGGTTTTGGGGGCTGGGGTAGGGTTTGGTGTGGGTTCAGGGATTGTAGAGTGTTCTGGGGTTGATGATTTTTCAGGAGACTCAGAACTATAGACCGAGGGAGAGTTTGAATTAGATTCATAGTTTTCCCCATCATAATCTCTGTTTGGGGATGAGTCAGAAGAAGCTGGTGGAGGAGACGACATGATTATGATTTGGTTAGAGAGAGAAGAAAATAAAAGGCAGTAGGGATTTTGAGTTGAGTGAGTTGAACAAGGTTCGTCTGGTGTTTTATGCACAATGAGTAATGATGGCCTATTTATAACTTGTGGTTGGGGATATTTCAACAGAAGTGTATTAACCAAGTAGGATCCTAATAGATTAAGAACTGTCAGCGATTGGACATTGATTAGACAGTTACTTTCCCCCTAAAACTAGGCTAATTAATTGAGACGAGACTTCTTGAAACTGCTTCATTATTTGGGTAAGTACGAGAATTGAATTTGAACCATAAATGGATAGAGTCCTGCTTATGTTTGAATGTACTTGAATTAATACATGTATGGAGATGACAACGTACCTTGTCAGTTACGTAAACCAGCATGGATGAGCCAGGTTCATCCTGTTAAAAATCTTTATTTTGCCTCAATTCACAAAGATAGATAAACATCATTAGTGACTAGGGAATCATATTAATACATGGTAGAAGAGTATGGCAATAAAGACATAGTACTGAGCAATGATTAATCTGATACGTACCTAATTAAAATTTTCTAGCCAAACAAAACTTCCCTTTTTTCTCAATTATGTTTTTCAATTAGGTGATCTTAATCATCCCTAATTCAAGCCTGTTTCTCTCATAATTCTCCCTGCTCAATGCTTTGGTAAATATATCATTAATTTGATGATTAGTAGCACAGAATTTGATTGAGATCATTCCCTTTTCATAGTCATCCCTTAGGAAATGGTGCCTAACATCTATGTTCTTAGTTCTCTTGTGATGAACCGGGTTCTTAGTCATACTGATTGCACTAGTGTTATCACAGTAAATAGGAATGCATCCCACTTCTATACCAAAGTCCAGGAGTTGT
Organism: Nicotiana knightiana; assembly: GCA_005239525.1. Taxonomy (NCBI): domain Eukaryota; kingdom Viridiplantae; phylum Streptophyta; class Magnoliopsida; order Solanales; family Solanaceae; genus Nicotiana; species Nicotiana knightiana. Next base: position 14,951 of record ML391553.1, read on the forward strand.
TGCTTGATCCATAGCAACTGGGCACAGCAAGAGGCTGCAACCACATATTCAGCCTCAGCAGTAGGCAAGGCTACTGAATTTTGTTTCTTGGTGGCCCAAGAGACAAGGCAGGAGCCCAAAAAGTGAGCCATGCCTGAAGTACTTTTCCTGTCAACCAGGAAACCTACATAATCATCATCAACATATCCTACAAGGTCAAAATTACTACCTTTAGGATACCAAAGGCACAAATCAGTGGTGCCCTTCAGATATCTTAAAATTCTTTTTACTGCAGTGAGGTGGGACTCCTTTGTATTGGCTTGAAACCTAGCACATAGTCCCACACTGAACACTATATCAGGTCTACTTGCAGTAAGATAGAGTAGAGACCTAATCACCCCTCTGTATGTCTTCTGATCAACGGATGAACCAGGTTCATCCACATCCAATTTTGTAGCTGTGGCTATTGGGGTATCTATCTCCTTTGAATCCTCCATTTTGAATTTCTTGAGGAGTTCTTTCACGTACTTCTGTTGATGTATCATTTTGCCATGTGGAGTTTTTTTGATCTGCAAACCTAAGAAGAAGGTTAGTTCACCCATCATACTCATTTCAAATTCACTCCCCATTAATGTAGCAAATTCCTTGCTAAGCTTTTCAGTAGTTGCCCAAAATATGATATCATCAACATATATTTGCACAATCAGAAGATCTTTTCCCTTTTCCTTTAGGAACAAAGTACTGTCTATCTTGCCTCGTTTGTACCCATGTTCCAGCAAGAATTTTGACAATCTCTCGTACCAAGCTTTAGGTGTTTGATTGAGACCATAGAGAGCCTTGTCAAGTTTATATACATGATTAGGTGACTCTTTATTTTCAAAACCAGGAGGTTGTTTTACAAATACATCTTCCTTCAAATAGCCATTAAGAAAGGCTCTCTTTACATCCATCTGATGAAAAGTGAATTCCAATGGAACTGTTTCTTCTAGTTGAACTATAGTCTTTGCACAATACTTCTGCTTGCAAATAACCTGTGAATTTACCTTACAGAACTTGATTTAGTTTAGCCCTTTGTGCGCCTTTTTGTGTCGTCCATTTCAGCAATAATACTTTGAGTATTTATAAAGTCAGTTGTTGAGTTCTGGTCCGATTCTACCTGGGAGAACAAGTTCTTATCAAACTCAACTTCATTCTTTTGTTTATGTCCTTGCTAAATTCAACTTCTTTCATCTACATCAATTTGCAATCTTTTCGTATTAGGAGACATCCTCTTAGTTCTTTGATACTCAGCAATCACTGATATCTCCTATGCTTGTACGATTCTTGTGCCAACTGCTCCGTTCAGGTGTGTATGATTTGATGGACCTGGTTCATCTTGTCAACATTTGTCAATCTTCAAAACCCATTCGGTGACATGGGCCAACATTAAGGAATAAATTCCAATCGAAAAATATCAAATTTAGTTCAAAAACCCAAATTTGGTCAAAACCCGACCCCCAGGCCCGCGTCCCGAAACTCAAATTTTTTTATACAAAACTGTTCTTCATCTCTTACGAGTCCGTACATTTAAAGAGCACTAAAATTGGAGTTCGTTTGACCCCTCAAACCAATCCCTAAAGGTCTCATAATCTCAAGCCCTAAACCCATATTTTTCTACTGATTTTTATGACTTTAACACTGATATTATGTTCTATAATCTTCCATAAATGAGTTTTAAGGTCCAAAACACTTACCTCTATGAAGAACACTGATTTCCCTCTTCAAAAATCGCCCCCAAAGCTCTCTGTCCGTACAAAAAATGGTGTAAAAAGGGTTTAAGTCGCGGAGGGTTTATTTTAATACTGTCCAGGGGTTTCCGCACCTCCGGACAAGCTCCCACACCTGCTTCCCTAACCGCACTTGCGACTTTCCATTAAACGGCCCAACTCCGCACCTGCGACTCACATTCTGCACCTGCGGCTTCGCAGGTGTGGCCCCCTATCCGCATCTGCGACTTTTCCCTAGCTGGAAAAATCTCGCCCCTGCGGAGCCTTCTTTCGCTCCTGCGACCAAACTTCCGCAGGTGCGGAAATCACTGTGATTTCACACCAGCAACGTTTTGCTGCAATTTCCAACTCCGAACATCCCGTTAACCATCCGAAATCAATCCCGAACCCCTCGGGACCCCAACCAAACATACTAACACGTTACATTTGATCATTCAATCTTAGTTGCACTCTCAAAACACCAAAACTAACATCGAAACACCAAAATTACATCGGATTCAAGCCTAAGAACTTTGAAATTTCTAAGATCCACCAATGATGCCGAAACGATCTAAAACAACTCCGATTGACCTGAAATTTTGCAGACATATCCAAAATGACATTACGAACCTGATTCAACTGTTGGAATTCCATTCCGACCCCGATAGCCTATTTTTCACTGCCGACCGGAAATTACCAAAATCTAACTTTCGCCATATCAAGCCTAATTCTACACCAGGCATCACAAAATTATTCTGAACATACTCCTAAGTCCCAAATCACCTAACGAAGCTATCCGAGCCACAAAATCAGCGTTCGGAGGTCGTTTACCAATAAGTCAACTCTTAGTTGACTTTTCCCATTATAAGGCTATCTTTATAGGCTAAATGACTGCACTCACACTACAACTATTCGATTTCAAGCCTATCGACTCTAACACATTAATAATAGAATAACCAACCTATGATAAGTCAATAACAATAATTATAATGCAGGTTCTACGTCACGACTGACTGGGTTGTTACATTCTTCCCCTATTAATCAAACGTTCATCCTCGAACGGGTCTAGAAACATACCTAGAGTCTCAAACAAGTGGGGATATTTGCTCTGCATCTACCACTCGGTCTCCCAAATAGCCTCCTCCACTAGCTGACCTCTCCACTGTGCCTTTACTGATGCTATATCCTTAGACCTCAACTTTCTGACCTTGCGAGCTAAAATAGCTACTGGCCCAACCTCGTATGACATATTACCCTCAAGCTGAACTGTGCTGAAGTCTAAAACATGAGACAGGTCACCAACATATTTTCTGAGCATCAACACATGAAATACCAGATGAATACTCGATATACTGGGTGGAAAGGCAAGTCTGTAAGCCACCTCTCCAACCTTCTGAAGTACCTCAAAAGGACCCATAAATCGTGAATTCAACTTTCCTCTCTTTCTGAACCTCATAACACCCTTCATGGGTGATACCTTCAGCAGTACCTTATTACCTTCCATAAAAGACACATCCCAAACCTTCCGGTCTGCATAACTCTTATGTCTAGACTGCGCCGTGCGAAGTCGCTCCTAATTAGCTGCCTCGATGGGCTGACCTCTCCACTACACTCGGACTGATGGATAACTCTTTGACCTCAATTGACGAACCTGTCGGGCTAGAATGGCCACCAGCTCCTCCTCAAAAGTCAAATCCTTGTCCAACTGGATAGAGCTGAAATCTAACATATGGGGACGGATCACCGTGATACTTCCGGAGCATGGACACATGGAACACTGGATGAACTACTGATATCCCTGGAGGCAACGCAAGCTTGTAAGCCACCTCTCCCACTCTCTTGACTATCTCAAAAGGTCCGATATACCTAGGGCTCAGCTTTCCCTTCTTTCCAAACCTCATGAAACTCTTCATGGGTGATACCCGAAATAACGCTCTCTCCCCGCCCATGAATGCAACATCCTGAACCCTACAGTCGACATAGATCTTCTGTCTGGACTGAGCTGTGCAAAGTCGATCATGAATAATTTTGACCTTATCCAAGGCATCCTGTACTAGATCTGTACCCAAAAATCGAGCCTTCCCCAGCTCGAACCATCCAACTGGCGACTGGCACCGCCTACCGTATAATGCCTCATAGGGAGCCATATCAATGCTCGACTGGTAGCTGTTGTTGTAGGCAAACTCTGCAAGGGGCAAGAACGAATCCCACGATCCTCCGAATTCTATGACACATGCGCGGAGCATATCCTCTAAGATCTAAATAGTGCGCTCGGACTGTCCATCCGTCTGAGGATGAAATGTTGTGCTCAACTCAACCCGCGTGCCCAAATCACGATGTACTGCCCTCTAGAAGTGCGAGTTAAACTGCGTACCTCGATAAAAAATGATAGAAACGGGTACATCATGAAGACGGGCGATCTCCCGAATGTAAATCTCTGCTAACCACTCCGAAGAATAGGTAATTTCCACATGAATGAAGTGCGCTGACTTAGTTAGCCTGTCCACAATGATCCAAACGGCATCGAACTTCCTCTGAGTCCGTGAAGTCCAACAATGAAATCCATAGTGATACGCTCCCACTTGCACTCAGGAATCTCTATCTGCTGAAGCAAACCACCGGGTTTCTGATGCTCATACTTCACTTGCTGACGATTCAGGCACCGATCTACATAGGCAACTATATCCTTCTTCATCCTCCTCTACCAATAATGCTGCCTTAAGTCCTGATGTATCTTTGCGGCGCCTGGATGAATAGAATACCGGGAACTGTGGGCCTCCTTAATAATTAACTCACGAAGTCCATCCATACTAGAAACACAAACACGACATTACATCCTCAAGACTCCGTCATCTCCAACGGCAACCTGCTTGGCACCACCGTGCCGCACTGTGTCCCTAAGGACCAACAAATGAGGGTCGTCATACTGCCGATCTCTGATACGCTCAAACAAAGAAGACCGAGTGACTGTACAAGATACAATATGGCTGGGCTCTAAAATATTCAACCTCAAAAACTGGTTGGCCAACGCCTGAACATTTGAGGCAAGCGGCGTTTCACCGGCTGGAACGAACGCAAGGATGCCCATACTAGATGCTTTTCTACTCAGTGCGTCGGTGTCACGACCCAAAGTCACTGGTCATGATGGAACCTAACTCGACCCGCTAGGTAAGCCAACTAACAATAGATACAAGCCAAAAGAATATATAAGAAACTAAAATAGGATTGTCTGAACTTTTACAAATTTACCCAAGAACTGGTAGTACGAATCAGGAGCTTCTAAGATTTGGAATTTCAAAAACTGATACAAATTAATACACGTTCCGCTTGAAGGTTACATAAATAGATCAACAATTACCTAAGATACCATGGAAAAGTGGCATCTATATCCAAATGCACGAAACTCTTCCGAATCAGCATCCGATGTCACCAGCAGCTCCGCTCCAAAATCTGCACGCAATGTGCAAAAGTGCAGTATCAGTACAACCGATCCCCTGTACTGGTAAGTATTTTGTCTAACCTCGTCGAGGTAGTGACAAGGATTTTAGTTGAAATATGCTATTTTTTATAACATGTACATTACACTAACAGTATAGGCAGTTCAAAACAAAATAGACAAAAGTACTGTATACAACTCTATAAGACAGTCAATAATTACTAACAGGAATTACAATAGAAGATTTGCAATCTTTCCTGGTATAAGAAGTGTATCCAAGATATCAAGTCACATGGTACGGTAACACTCTTCGTGCTTCTATCTCATCCTCACCATATATAAATAAATTTATGTAACAAATCAATTAGCACGGCAACACCCTTCGTGCATTCAACTCATCCTTCCAAATGTACGTATAACAAGACCAACCAGATGACAGAACACAGTAACAAGAATTTCAAAGTAGGAAATACGCGAGTAACAACAATGGACAAGGATATAAATGTGAGCAACAATAAAGGACTAAACGGGAATCACGTGAGTAAAAACAACAATTGGAAAGCAAGGGATGTCGACGTCAATTAACTAGCATATTGGAGGCCTACGTGCAATTATAAAAAATAAGAAGGAAACATATGATATTTACAAGCTAACATGTAAGGGCATGCATTACTAGCAGGGTGGAATGCTTATACTAAAGTGCGACAGTATGACATGGGTGTAATTTTAAAAGCAGGAAATAGGCATGGCATATGCAAGTTAAGCAAGTAAAAGGATATGGATAATACAACAATAATTGAGATAAGGGTCAAGTACGGGACAATAAAAACAAATCACACAAAAAATATAGTTGCGACAATAAAAACTCAAGGTAAAGACGGAAATGTATACATGGAAAACAAATATCACATCATAATGCATGTCCCTCATCCTCACCTGCACGGAAACACCCTTTGTGCCATGAACTCACAATATTAAAAGCATAACGATATAAACAAAACGACACGGCATCACCCTTCGTGCTTTACACTCTTTCCTCACATGATAATGTATATGAAATGACAGGGCATCACCCTTCGTGCTTTACACTCTTCCTCATATGATAATGTATATGAAATGTCACGACATCACCCTTCGTGCTTTACACTCTTCCTCACATGATAACGTATATGAAATGGCACGACATCACCTTTCTTGCTTTACACTTTTCCTCACATGATAATGTGTATAAAATGGCACGACATCACCCTTCATGCTTTACACTCTTCCTCACATGATAATGTATATGAAATGGCACGACATTACCCTTCGTGCTTTACACTCTTCCTTACATGAACGTATATGAAATGGAACGACATCACCTTCATGCTTTACACTATTCCTCACCAAGCATATGATATCAATAAAATGACAGGGCAAGAAGTATAAATAACATCGAGGAGAGTGTTCAAACGAATATTCCAACAAATTCTCAATCACGACATTTATAAGCCAACAATGATTCAATAAACCCTCAAGGGCCGTATAATTCAAGTACTTCCATAAATCTCCCAATTTATTAGCAACACAAGTATAGAATCCAGCATCTCAAAATATCGGCCGTAGCAATGTAGTAGTGATTACGCATAGAGATGACCAAACTAGACACAATATGTATTCTCAGAATTCTATCAAATTTGATCAAGTTATATTAGGTTAGGTCTTTACTTCTAACATTTTATACTACATTCTTAATATATGTAAATCAAGCGAGGCATGAAGCAAGGAAGTTACGTAATTCTACAAGACACAGTTATACCATCATGTACCCTGAGCATGATTAACCCCGCATACCTATATGCTCGTCACCTCATATATGTATCACCCCCGCATGTAGCAAACAATGACAAATAGGAGGACAAATTACCTCAACAAAGTTAGGCAAAACACTTACCTCAATTTGGCTAACTCCACACTCAATTTTTGCTTTTTCCTTCACAAATTCATCTCTGCTCATCTCAATCTAGCCAAAGATGACTTGAATACATCACACAATGCAAGAGAAAATAATTTCAATTAATAAAGCTGTGATTTTATTCAATTTCTAAAAACTCAACAAAAATCAAATCCCCGGGCCCGTACCTCAGAATCCGAAAAAATTTACAAAACCCGAACATCCACTCCGATACGAGTTCAACCATACAAAAATTATCAAGTTCTGAAACCAATTTACCCTTCAAATCATCAATTAACATTTTGAAAACTTTCTTTAAAAATCACCATTTTCCTCAACTTAAAACACAATTTAAATGAAAAAAATAATGATAAAATCAAGGAATATAATAAATTCTAGGTGAAGAACACTTACTAATCGATTTGCTTGAATAATGCTTAAAGAATCGCTCAAAATCGAGCTCTATAAGTCAAAATGTAATAAAAATGGTCTAACCCTCGATTTGGGATTATATTCTGCCTGCCCAGGTGTTTATGCATCGCGAACGCAGATATATGGCCGCGTTCGTGAAGAAGAAAAATGAAATGTCACGACCCCAAACCGCCTCGGTCGTGATGGTACCTATTGCAGTACTAGGCTAGCCGATTCGTTATTCATAGCGTAAGCTAATTATTTTCAATAATTAATTTACTAATCATTTTCATCATAAATATTTCATTAAACACTTCAAAACAAGTGGAAATAAGCAAAACATAAAATCAACGGCCCGACCTCGGTGTCACTAGTCATGAGCATCTAGAATACAAGTCTGATACAGTCTACTCAAATGACAAGAGAAGTCTAATAAAATTGAAAAACTGGAAGATAGGAGGGAGAAAAGCAAGGTTGCAGTCACTGTGCAACTACCTTGCCAAGCTTCGGGATAATCTGAAGAAGAATCAACGCTCACTCGGATGCCCTGGCACCTGTATCTGCACACAAGGTGTAGGGAGTAACGTGAGTACACCAACTCAGTAAGTAACAATTATAAATAAAGGTTGAGTGCAGTGACGAGCAGAAAAATCACAGGAAGTTCACAACATTAAATCTCAGTGAAGATAACAAAGACCAAATCAATATCCAAATCAGAATATCTCGTAAAAACTCCAGTTTTAATGAAAATCATATATAATATTTTCAACAGTTTCAATAGAGGCTCAATATAAAAATAGAGTGGAAGTAGTGATTTCCTAAACAAGCCCCTCGGGCAAGCCTCACAGTCACACATGTAGCCCCTTAGGCATACTTCACCATCACTCATGCCTCCTAATCACTCGTCACTCGGCACTCGCATTCAGTAGGTACCTGCGCTCACTGAGGGTGTGTAAAAACTCCAGAGGGGCTCCTTCAGCCCAAAGCGCTATATAACAAGTCAAATTATGGCATCAATCACTCAGGCCCTCGGCCTATCATATCCTCACAAATCAGGCCCACGGCCTCACTTAGTCATAAATCTCATAAGCCACTCGGGCATTTCAGTAAAATCAGGGAACTCAACCGAAAACATCTTTCATATGCTTTTAAATAGAGTAATGAACATCAATTAAACAATAACAGGAAAAATCATGACTGATGATATGCTTTCAATCAAAACAGTGTAAGGATGGTAGTAAAATACCCCCGAGGGTCCAAACAGTACAAGCACAAGGCCCCAAACATGGAACTCAACCAAATTATAAGAACCATTTCTAAAACACATAGATATCATACAACTTTTATCAAAATATTCAACTCCACAGTTTCTATGGGACGGACCAAGTCACAATCATTACCGGTGCATGCCCATACGCCTGTCACCTAGTGTTTACCTTGAAAATGGTTTTAACAATTGTATTTGATTTGTGGTTCTAAATATATGTGATCTATTCTAACACTAGTTAATTATTGGGAAATGATAAGTGTAAGAAAAGAAAATGAGATAAGCAAACCAAAGTTGACACGAGACTGGGCCTCGAGCTGGCTGGAACGGGGGGCCTCAAGGTCTAGCTAGGATAGTTAGCAATAGGAAACCGATGAGGATACAATGATACTAGGGGCCTCGGGGATATCCTTTAACGACTAATTATGAGCTACAATGAAGAACAATAAATGAAGATAATAAACGAGGAACACTAAGTAAGGAGCAATAAATCTGGGAGATAATGTTGAACAAAGAGAGCAGAGAATGTTCTATTGTATTGAACGTATCATGTGTGTTAAAAAATGACAAGGGTCCCCTTTATATAGGAGGGGGGAATGCCAACATATTACATGTATAATTATGACAAAATAAACATTACTGGTACATCTACGTAATAACTCAATATGGACTCGTACTATTCTTGTAGGCCTTGTCAGCTCTAATCACGTGCCTTTTGGGAACTTCCCGCCTTTCCATGATGGTTTCCGATCTCTATCATGTCTCGGGGTATGATGATATGACTCTCCAATACATCATCTCGAGGGAAACCCCTCAAAGTCGACCCTTAGACCCCGCTTCTAGGCCTTCGAGACCGGGCTTGGGGCTCCATAGAAACCCGAACATTTGAAATCCCCGATTTTGACCGTATACAAATAGTCCCCGTGTTTCTTGGAATGAAATAAAAAGGAATGGTTTGGATTCTAGAACTCTTCAATGCCTCCATCATTGCGTCAGTTATGTCATGTAAGCGGTTGATGTGACAAAAAGGATGCTCAAGAGTCACGTACATGATTCTTGAACCCTCAAATTAATTATAACGGTTAGCCCCCCACGCGCACGACTGGTCCCTATAAATACTCCCACCCTTCATTCATTACCCTTTACCTTTTATAATACCTTCAAACCTTCAACAACTTTTCCTACTTCTTTCTGGTATTCATCTCTTAACCAGTTTCTTTCTTCTCTTCTGAAATCTTTTAGCACAAATGGCAAAGACCTCCAAAACCGTACCCCAAGATGATAAAACTACTTCTTCATCACATTCATCGAAAAGCAAAGCAGTAGTGCCTCCTCGCGTTGAGGAGTGCATCCCAGGACCTTGTGAAACGTCTTCCGATTTTAAGGTCGGCAGACCTTCTTCTTAGCCGGGATGGTGTGAACCCATGTCCTGATACATTAGGCTGATAACAGACACCGGGAAGGTGAAGATAGATTGCCGCTGGGGAGAGGCTATGCAAGTGGAGATTCCCTCTCGGGAGGAAGATATAACGACATATAAAGCCGACTTCCTTAGTGTGTACACCTATCCATTCACCCTAGGTCCGGTAGATCCATCCTCTACATCGATAGACCCCGTGATTCTCGATTTCTGCAGGCAATATAGAGTGACACTCGGCCAGATCCATCCATTATTTTGGCGCATTGTTTACATGATCAGGCACTTTGCGAACATGGTCGAGGGAATGCCTTTTACCCTTGACCATCTGATTAGGATGTACAACCCCCGACTTTATCTAGGCGGTCTGGTTAAGATTCAACGTCGGACCTTGAAGGTTTTCTTTACTTGTAACGATGATGGCAAAGACATAGGATGGATGAGTCATTTTTTCCGAGTTAGGACCTCAGACCTGATTCCTGGTGAAAAGGATACCATTTCTTGAGGAATGGAATATGAATCGTAAGTGAACATGCCAATTAAGTCTTTTCTCTTTTCTTCGGACAACCTTCCCTCGAACTAATTTCCTTGGATGATGCTGCTACCGTGTGGTACCCTAGAGCGGCCAAGGACCTCCCGGGCTAGGTTCACCAGCTCGATTCGACCTGCCCGTATGGTGCGACCTGGCCAAGGCCCGATGTGAAGCTAAAAATCACGGTGAGGTTTTACTCCTGTTGTACTTGAGCTCTTTAAAAGAGATAACCCTTGACTTTATTTTCATTTTTGTACCTGTATTTTGCATTTGTGCAGGCTTAGGGGAGGCCTCTTTGATGAGGGAGGCAGATGTCCCGAAGCCTGCCAAGGAGAAGAAGAGAAAGAGAAGATCACTGACCAAGTCCCCGAAACCGAAGAAGGCTAAAGCCCAAAAGCCTAAGGTTGATTCAGATGCTTTAACGTTAGAATTAGCAGCGAGCCCATGAACTGGGGGTGAAAAGGAAGATGATTCGTTGCTAGCGGCCGGGGGAGGAGGAAGCATGACTACTTCGAATCTTGCTGAGCCGATGGCTGTTGAGACGGAGGCTTCCAAACCAGAAGTTGTTGGCATTATCCCACCTCGGGCCAAAGAGGCTCTTGAGGGTGGGTCAGATGATGTCCCTGAGCCGGTTGACGACCAAAACATTTCACGAGCCGAGGGGGACTCGGTAGATGAGCTCGGGGAACCCAGTTCTGAAGCTCCTCGAAGAAAAAGAAGTCCCCAACCAATTCGGCCGGGGTTATTGATATAGGTGATTCTCCGCCGGGTCCGACATCCTCTCCTAGGGAGGTACGTGATGCCCGCAACATGGAGACTCCCATTGTAGGAGCATCCCTCAGGAGAATGATGTGTTTGAAGGGTACTTTATTGGGGTTGAAGAAATCCCTGATCTTGATGCTTCACTCATTTTTGAGGAACGCGGTAATCTCTACAAATATGTAATCTTTCAACGATTGTGCTCTGAGCTTCGATCCTCATTCTTCTGATTTCCTTCTTTTATGCTTTCAGGACATAGTGATTTATAATCAGACCTTTGTTAAGTCTCGAGCCGAGTTGACCCATTATGAGGATGAGTGTAGGAAGCTCTCATCGGAGGCAGACGAGCTTTTAGCTCTCTTCACCATAAAGGAGGAAGAACTGCATGAGCTTCGAGCTTGTTTGGAAATGGTATCTCGAGAACAGACCAAGGCGAAAGAAGCCCTGATGCGGGAGGGGCTTAGATCCAGGTATACTGAGATCCTTGGACTTAAGCAGCGTGTGTACGAGGAAGTCTCTGAGAGAAATGTTCTTCAAAAGAAGTTCACTTTGGCTGAGCATCATCTTCGGGATGCAGGAGAAGAAGGCTATACGTATAGGGATCTTCATGTTGAATCGGCCGCCGCGCTATCTGCAATAAGTCCGAAGCCGATGCGCTCTATCCTTGTACCGAGAAGATGTTGCTGCTGCAAATGCTCGATTCAAGAAGGTATCTGAGGAGGCCAACCTTGAGCTGACCCGAGCATTCGAACATTCTCAATTAAAATCTTGGAGAGAGGCTCTCGAGGAGGCGCAAGCAGGGGGCTTTGATCTTTTTGTCAAAATCGAGAGGGTGAGGGCCCTAGAAGAGGAGTCGACAACTCTACTTTCTCCCGATGATGGTTCAGCTAGTGGTTCGGCCAGCGGCTCAGAAGATGATGAAGACAAAGATGAAGTCCCCGAGGGGGAGGAAACTGTTGGCATTCCGGGGGCCGAGAGCCGAGTCATTGAAGGCACAACTTTGGAGGGAGCTTCGTCCGTCCAAGTGACCCTGACGGTAAATTAGGTTTTAATTTGTTCCTTTGTTTGTAAGGGCTCCAGGCGTGAGCCTTGTAAATATGCCTTTGTGAACCTTTAATATATATAAAAGGATCTTAGCTTTTCGTCATTTCTTGTCTTCGTTTCTGCTTTTGTGGTTTGAATTTTGATGCTTGCCGTTGAGGTCTTATACGCTTGATTTTGCCTTATCGAAGGATTATTCTTAGTCCCCAAGCGAGATGACCTCGAAATTTATATCGAGGGTATGCCCTTTTCAGGGGCCTTATAAGTTCGATATTATGGCCTTGGCCTTGATATCGGGATTGTGCCCTTTTAAGGTTTTACAAGTGCGGTGTCGCCTCTTTGAGGTCTTACAAATTGGCCCTTAGGCTCTTTAGCTCGGCCTTGAGGCTTCGTGGATTGGCTCTGAGGCTCTTTGTGTTAGCCCTGAGGCTCTTTAGGCTGGCCTTAGGCTCTTACGCGTTGGCCCTTAGTCTCTTTAGATAGGGTCGATGCGACTTCTAGTACGACTATAGTTTTCCCTCATTTTGGGTAAAGACCTTTGAAGATTGATTATGCCTTGGCATGTTTTGTGTTCGTCTGACTCTTCGACGGCTCAAACGAGAACCTCGATTATGAGTCGATATGTGGCGAAAGTTGAGTACCTCGGGAGGTTTACTCGGAGGCTGATTTTTCGAAGCCTTTTTATTGAAGACTTATTGTTTCGAAGCCTTTTCATTGTTCGAAGTTGATATTATCGAAGCTCCTTTGCTTATGCCGAGGGTAGCCTGATTAACAGGTTCTTTTCGAAGTATTTTTGAAGTATTTAAAGTCTTGTAGTTTTATGGTGGCGGTCAGACTTCTCTGAGCCGCGTTAATTTGGCCGGAGACTTTTAATATGACCGTAGTCTTTGTGTTTGGCTGTAGCCTTTCAGTCCCCGGGTGATCTCGGCATCTATATCGAGGGTATGTTTTTTAAGGGTATTACAAGTTCGAATATATAGCCTTGGCCTTAATATGGGGGGCTATGCCTTTTTAAGATCTTATGAGTTCGAGCATGCCTTGTTGAGGTCTTACAGACTCGATGTTGCCTTGTTGAGGTCTTATAAATTTGATATTGTCTCATTGAGGTGTTATGGATCCGATGTTGCCTCATTGAGGGCTTATGAATTTGGTGTTGCCTCATTAAGGGCTTATGAATTTGATGTTGCCTCATTGAGGGCTTATACATTTGGGCATGCCTCGTCGAGGTCTTACAGTTTTGATGCTGTCTCATTGAGGTCTTACGAGTTTGAGTTTTTGATGGCTCGATGAGCTGGCTGTCGATGACAGTCCCCGAGTGCTTCGAGGATTTCTGGCCCTCAAACCGTTTTTGCGTGAAAGTAGTAAACTTCTTTAGAGCACAAAGAGTGTTTTGACAGGCAAAGAGGCTGCTTCGATTACTTGATATATGTGTACATGTTTTTGTCTTCGGAGGCTCGACTGTTCTATATGGGCACGGTTCATTCGACCCTTTGGCCCAATACAATATTCTCATATCGAGGTCCTCTTAGACATAACTTGATTTCTTTCGCGAAGATAACCCCGAGGGTGATGCCCCCTAGAATTCGAGGTTGATTGAGAAGAATCCTTGAATACTTATTGAGTTTTCCTTAGGTAGCATATATATGTTGCCTCATTAAAAACCTTGCCGATAAACCCTTTTGGGATAAAAACCCGATCGACGGGAAAAAGAGCACAACGCATGCTTTAAAACCCAAGGTCTTCGAGTTGAAGGATGCTTCGGTGTCCCCCATCTAACATCTATGAAAAATTAGTGTGAAACACGAAATGAAAAATGGAAAAGGTTATACCTTAGCAATAATAGCGTTTTTAGCATCGATATGTTCCAATTGCTTGGGAGTTGCTCGCCTTCCATGGTGCCAAGTTTGTAGGACCCTTTGCCTAGTACTCCGAGGATGCGGTACAGTCTTTCCCAGCTCGGGCCCAGCTTCCCTTCATTTGGGTTTTGAGTGCTGAGGGTGACTTCCTTAGGACTAAGTCCCCGACTCTGAAGTGTTGGAGGTTTTCTCTTTTGTTATAGTATCTTTCTATCCATTGTTTTTGGGCGGACATTCAAACCAGTGAAGCCTCTCGCTTTTCATCTAATAGCTCGAGGGCTATATTAATGGCCTCATTGTTCGATTCCTCAGTGGCATGTCGAAATCTAGCGCTTGGCTCCCCGACCGAAATCAAAGCCTCGGACCCATACACCAAAGAGAACGGTGTCTCTCCTGTGCTTGTCTTAGAAGTTGTTCGATATTCCCACAGTACTTCAGGAAACACATCTCTCCATTTTCCCTTCGCATTTTCTAACGTCTTTTTCATGTTTTGAATGATGGTCTTTTTTGTGGTCTCGGCTTGCCCATTTGCGCATGGGTGGTAGGGCGTTGATAGGATCCTTTTGATTTTATGATCTTCAAGGAACTTCATCACCTTGATGCCGATGAACTGCTTCCCATTATCACATGTAATCTCGGAGGGGTTCCCAAATCGGCATATGATGTGGTCCCAGATGAAGTCGATGACTTCTTTTTCTCTTATCTTTTCGAAGGCCTATGCTTCCATCCATTTCGAGAAGTAGTCAGTCATGAACATAAAAATCTAGCTTTACCTGGAGCTATTGGTAGGGGGTCGACGATGTCCATCCCCCACTTCATGAACGACCATGGTGATAAGACTGAATGTAGTTGTACTCCGGGTTGGTGAATCATTGGTGCGAACCTTTGGCATTTATCATACCTTCGAACAAATTCCTTGGTGTCCTTATCCATGTTGTCCCAGTAGTAGCCCATTCTAATCACCTTTCAAACTAAAGAATTGGCACCTAAATGATTTCCACAGGTGCCCTCGTGGATCTCCCGAAGCACATACTCGGTGTCCCCCGGTTCCAAGCATACTGCTAAGGTCCGTCGAAGGTCCTTCTATATAGAGTTCCATTTTCATCAGTGCAAATCGAGCTGCTCTGGTTCGAAGGGCCTCGATTCTTTTGGGTCCGCGGGTAGCTTCCCGCTTCTCAAATAATTGATGTACTTGTTTCTCCAATCCCATGTCAGACTTGTGGATTTGATCTCGACATGGCCTTCTTCAATCAGCGACTTGGATAGTTGTACAACAGCCCCAGGGAGTATGTCATCTTCTTCGATGGATGATTCCACATTTGCAAGCGCATCAGCCTCGCTGTTTTTCTCTTGAGGTATGTGGACCAGTGTCCATTCTTTGAAGCGATCCAATGTGACTTGAAGTTTGTCTAAGTATATTTGCATCCTGTCTTCTCGAACCTCGAAGCTCCCATTTACTTGGTTTACTACCAGGAGGGAATCACAATTTGCTTCGATGATTTCTGTTCCTAGGCTCTTGGCTAGCTCGAGACCTGCAATCATAGCCTCATACTCGACCTGTTGTTAGTCAATTTTGCAGTTTTTATAGATTGTCTAATCATGCCGCTTGTAGGTGGTTTCAGAACTATGTCGAACCCGGACCCTTTCATATTCGAGGAACCGTCAGTGAATAGGGTCCATACCCCTGATGAGGTGCTCATTTTTAGTAAGAGTTCTTTCTCTACCTCAGTCACAAGGGCGGGTGTAAAGTCGGCCTCGAAATCCACCATAATTTGGGACTTGATAGCTGTTCGGGGTTGATACTCGATATCATACCCTCTAAGTTCAATGGCCCATTTGGCCAATCGGCCTGATAATTTAGGCTTATGCAAGATGCTTCAAAGAGGATATGTTGTTAAAACACATATACAGTGACATTGAAAGTAAGGCTTTAATTTTTGAGATGCACTTATTAATGCGAGAGCTAATTTTTCTAAGTGTGGATACCTGGTTTCAGCATATCCCAGGGTCCGACTACGTAATAGACATGGAATTGCGTACCTTGAACACACCACTTACTGCTACATCAGATATGGCCAACTATAAGTACAACATTTCGTCCTCCTTCGGGGTATGGAGCAAAGGCGGGTTTGAGAGATACCGCTTTAATTCCTCTAAGGCGTGTTGGCACTCCACTCCGGAGTCCACTCAAAGCTGTTCTTCTTTTTGAGTAAGGAGAAAAAATGATGGCTCCGATCTGATGACCTCGAGATGAATCTTCCTAAATCCGCTATTTGCCCGGTCAGTCGCTGTATGACCTTCACATTGTTCACCACCGTGATTTCTTTGATGGCCTTGATTTTGTCGGGGTTGATCTCGATCCCCATGTTCGACACCATGAAGCCTAAAAACTTTCCCGAACCTACCTCGAAAGCACATTTCTCGGGGTTGAGCTTCATGTTGTAGCTTCTAAGGATATCAATGTTCCCTGAAAATGAATCAAATGGTCCTCTGCATGCAGGGATTTAACTAGCATGTCGTCAATGTAACCTCCATAGATTAGCCTATTTGATGTTCAAGGATCATATTAACTAGGCGTTGATACGTAGCTCCTTCATTTTTAACCCGAAAGGTATTACATTGTAGCAGTATGCACCATACTTCGTGATGAACGAGGTATTTTCCCTATCCTCTGTGTTCATTTGAATTTCATTATACCCGGAGTAGGCGTCGAGAAAAGTGAGGATCTCGTGGCCGGCCGTGGCATCGATCAAGCGATCAATGTTGGTCAACGGGAATGCGTATTTAGGGCATGCTTTATTTAATTCTTTGTAATCGACGCACATTCTCAACTAGTTTCCCATTTTGGGGACTACTACTACATTGGCTAACCATTCCGGATATTTTAATTCCCTAATGGACCTTATTTTGAGGAGTTTTGTTACCTCATCTTTGATGAATGCATGTTTTACCTCAGACTGAGGTCTTCTTTTTTGCTTCACCGGTTTGAGTCTAGGATCGACAATTAGCTGATGGGTGGTTACCTCCGGCGGGATCCTTGTCATGTATAAATGGGACCAATCAAAGCAATCAATGTTGTTAATAAGAAATTGAATGAGTTTTTTCCTGAGTTCGCGGGTTAATCCTGTTCCCAAGTATACCTTTCGGTCTGGGAGATGTTCGATCAAAACGGCCTGTTCCAGTTCTTCGACCGTTGATTTTGTTGCATCCGATTCTTTGTGGGCAATGAAGGTTTGAGGAGTGAGGAAGTCTTCTTCATCGTCCTCGTTCGGTTGTTCACAGAACACCTGTCCCTCGAGGACCTATTTTTCCTCTGGCTTCTCCGACGTGGAGGATATCGACGTTGATCCCATGTCGTGCACTATGAACATCTCCTTTGCCGCATGCTTCCTTCCATACACCGTTTTTACACCATCCTTTGTTGGGAACTTCATCATCTGATGAAGAGTTGATGGAACTGCCCTCATGCAGTGTATCCATGGCCTTCCGATCAAGGCATTGTATCTCATGTCACCTTCGATGACATGAAACTTGGTGTCTTGAACTGTACCGGACACATTGACTGGGAGGATGATTTCCCCCTTCGTTGTCTCGATTGCCATATTGAACCCATTGAAGACTCGAGAGGTGGGTATGATTCGATCAAGCAACCCGAGCTGCTCCACCACCTTCGACCTGATTATGTTGTCCGAGCTACCTGGATCCACAAGCAAATGTTTAATTTGAATGTTATTCAAAAGAAAAGAAATTACCAATGCATCATCATATGGCTGGGACAAGTCCTCAATGTCTTCTTATCTGAATGTAAGAGCGTCCTTGGATATACAGCTCCGAGTTTGCTTTTCCGTTGCGATGGACACTTTGGCCCGTTTTAACAGGGGCCCTTGTGGGATGTCGGTTCCTCCGACGATCATGTGAATAATGTGCTGAGGTTCTTCTGGTTCATTCTTTCTATTCGCCTCTCTTTCTCAGAAGTGGTTCTTGGTTCTATTGCCGAGGAATTCTTGAAGGTGCGTTTCGTTGATTAGCCGGGACACTTCCTCTCGAAGCTGCATATAGTCCTCGGTCCTGTGACCGTGAATGCCATGGTATTCACACATCAATTTGGGGTTCCTTTGGGAAGGATCCGACCGTGCGGGCTTCGTCCACCTGGTATCCTTTATTTTACCCATATCTGATACAATGTTCGAGACACCGATGTTGAAGCTATATTCCGACAATAGGGGTGCCTCCCTTGGCCTTGAATGCCTTGAATGCCTGTCAAACCCGGTCTTTCTCATGAGTCCCCGAGAACTTTGGCCTCGATCTATTCCCCGATCATTTCGAGGTATATTACGCCTCAAAGTGTTTCGAGTTGATGTACGGCTGATACCTTTCTTTGCTTGGCCTCAACTCCCTTTTTGTACACCTTGATTCCTTTGCTAGGAGCCTGTTTGGGTATACCGAGCTAGAGGGGGTTCCCAATTCATCGTCCTCGACCTTGATCTTCGACTGATACCTGTTGTGCACATCCGCCCAAGTTACAACAGTATATTCAACCAAGTTCTGCTTCAGCTGTTTTGAAGCTATTGAGCTTCGTTCATTCAAGCCCTGAGTGAAGGCCTGCACTACCCAGTCATCAGAGACTGGAGGCAATTCCATTCGCTCCATCTGAAAGCGGGAGACGAATTCCCTTAGCATATCGTTTTCCCTCTGTTTGATTTTGAAGACATCGGACTTCCTCGTAGCAACCTTGATGGCACCGACATGTGCCTTTACAAGAGAGTCTGCCAACATGGCAAACGAATCCATCGAGTTCAGGGGTAGGTTATAATACCACATCATGGCCCCCTTTGATAGAGTTTCTCCAAATTTTTTCAACAAGACGGATTCAATCTCGTCATCCTTTAGGTCATTTCCCTTTACAACACAAGTGTAGGCAGTGATGTGCTCATTGGGATCCGTGGTCTTGTTATACTTCTGAATATTAGGCATTCTGAATTTCTTCAGGATGGGCTTCAGAGCCGCACTCAATGGGAATGGTTTCTGCACGAACTTCTTTGAATCTACACCCTTCAGAATCGGTGGTGTGCCCGGGATTTGATCGACCCATAAGGTTTAGGTCTCCACTTTTTTGTCGTTAGATTCTATTTTATTTTCCCCTAATTTAATCCTTTTAGTAAGGTCCTCAAGCATCTTCATGTTAGCGGGGTCTGCTGCTGACCTGTTGTTGCTCGATCTCTCCGGTGCCTGCTCGACTCGAGGAGCCATTTTCGGCTGCCGTGCTTGGAGTTTTTTGTTGACTCTGCAGCTGAGCAATAGCCATTTTCTATGCTTGTATCATTTCAAAAATGACTCGTAGGCTAACTTCCCTTTCCCCCCGAGCAGGTGTTTTCTGCGCTACATGTTGGTCTCCTCCACGCACACTTCCTTTGGTGTGGGAACTTACATCGATATGGACAACATTGCGAGAGGCCATATTGACAGAGAGTGGTACTGGTACTACCCCAGGGTTTTGTGGCGGTACACCGGTGATTGGGGCCGCTGCACTGTTCTCTCCGTGGGCCTCAAGGCCATTGCCCTCATGTGCATTCACTGAGTTAGACATTTTTGTGCTGAAATCGAAGATTCTTGGGCAAGAAAAAGTGTGAAGAATAACTTGTGTTTTCAGAAAACTAGCACTAAAGCAGTCACTATTATATTTATCCCTATGGTGGGTGCCAAACTGTTTACCTTGAAAATGGTTTTAACAATTGTATTTGATTTGTGGTTCTAAATATATGTGATCTATTCTAACACTAGTTGATTATTGGGAAATGATAAGTGTACGTAAAGAAAATGAGATAAGCAAACCAAAGTTGACATGAGACTGTGCCTCGAGCTGGCTGGAACGGAGGGTCTCGAGGTCTAGCTAGGATAGTTAGCAATGGGCAACCGATGAAGATACAATTATACTAAGGGACTCAGGGATAGCCCTTAACGACTAATTATGAGCTATAATGAAGAACAATAAATGAAGATAATAAACAAGGAACACTAAGAAAGGAGCAATAAATATGAGAGATAATGTTGAACAGAGGGCAGAAAATGTTCTATTGTATTGAACGTATCATGTGTGTTACAAAATGACAAGGGTCCCCTTTATATAGGAGGGGGGAATCCCATCATAGTACATGTATAATTATGACAAAAGAAACATTATTGGTACATCTACGTAATAGCTCAGTACAGACTCGTACTATTCTTGCAGGCCTTGTCAGCTCTAATCACGTGCTTTTTGGGGACTTCCCGCCTTGCCATGATAGTCTCCGATCTCTATCCTGTCTTGGGGTATGCCGAGATGAATCTTCAATACATCATCTCGAGAGACATGCCTCGGAGTCGACCCTTAGACCCGCTTTGAGGCCATCGAGACCGGGCTTGGGGCGCCATAGAAACCCCGAAATTTGCAATCCCCGATTTTTACCATATACACCTAGCATGTGCGTCACCTTATTTAACGAAATAGTACGAAATTCTGGGGTTTTATACACTCAGGTCTAGATTTACAATCGTTACTTACCTCAAACCGGATGAAAATATACTCCACAATGCCGTTGCCGCTCGACTCGGCCACAAATCACCCGAATCTATCCGAAATTAGTATAATATCATTAATATATGCTAAAGGAATGAAGTCCACATCAAAATTATCAAATTAAATCAAAATTCCCAAAATTGGCCCTGACCCCCGGGCCCACGTCTCAGAATCCAACAAAAATAAAGAAACTAGAAACCTCATTCCCTCACGAGTCCATACCTATCAAATTTACCAAAATCCGACCTCGTTTGACCCCTCAATTACCCAAATTAAACTCTCCAATTTGAAGCCCAAATTTCCCCATTTTCACCCTTAATTTCTACAATTTCCATGCTTAATCAACTGAAATTCACCATAGATACGAGTATTAAGTTTAAATTTTTTACCTTAACGAGTTTTCCCTTGGTTCCCCCTTCAAAACCCTCCAAAAGCTCCAAACACCGAGTTGAAATTGTGAAGAATGACCAAAATTTGCGAAGGGTTCAATTTATACCTTTCTGCCCTACATTTCCGCACCAGCGGTCACTTAGTCGCATCTGCGATGCCGCACCTGCGAAAAATCCATCGCAGGTACGGGTTCAACTTATCCCTTCAAAATCCGCTTATGTGGTCATAGCATCGCAAATGCAGTTCCGCAGGTGCGCTCCAGCTCTTGCACCTGTGCCTCCATCCCCACATCACCCCTGCTCGCATCTGCGAGCCTTTTTCCGCATCTGCATGCCTCGCACATGTGGTTCCCACTCCGCAGGTGCGGTATGACAGAACCGGCAGCTTCAGCTGCTCTTTCCAAGTTCCAAACTCTCCGCTAACCATCCGAAATCACCCCGAGCCCCTCAGGGCCTCAACCAAACACACTAACAAGTTATATACCAACATACGAACTTAATTGAACCGCCGGAACACCCAAAACAACACCAAAACACTGAATTAACTCCGAATTCAAGCCTAAGGATTTCTAAACTTCAAAAATTCACCAACAATGCCGAAACTAACCAAAACACGTCCGAATGACCTGGAATTTTTCACACTCGTCACAAATGACACTACGAACCTATTCCAATTTCCAGAATTCCATTCCGACCCCGATATCACATTTTCCACTACAGATCGGAAATCGCCAAATTTTCATTTTCGCCAATACAAGCCTAATTCTACCACGGACCTCCGAATTACATTCTGAACACACCCCTAAGTCCCAAATCACCTAATGAAGATATCTGAGCCATAAAAACCCAAATATGAGATCTTTTACCCATTATTCAACTTCCGGTTGACTTTCCAACTAAATATCCAAATTAAGGGACTAAGTGTCCCATTCCACTCTAAAATCACTCTGAACCCGGGCCAACCAACCCGACCAAACATAATTAAGCTGAACAACATATAATGAAGCAGAAATGGGGGAAACAGGCTATAACTCCCGGAATGACCGGCTAGGTCATTACATTCTCCCCCCTTAAACAAACGTTCGCCCTCGAATGAGTCTAGAAACATACCTAGAGTCTCAAATAGGTGTGGATATCTGCTTCGCATCTCCTGCTCGGTCTCCCAGGTGGCCTCCTCCACTGCACCTTGACTGAAGCTATATCCTTTGACCTCAACCTTTGAACCTACCAATCCAAAATATTCACTGGCTCCACATCATATGTCATATCACCCTCTAGCTGAACCGTGCTGAAGTTCAAAACATGGGACGGGTCACCAACATACTTCTGAAGCATGGAAGCATGAAATACCGGATGCACATTCGACAAGCTAGGTGGCAAAGCAAGTCTATAAGCCACTTCCCCTATCCTCTGAAGCACCTCAAAGGCCCAATGAACCGGGGGCTCAACTTGCCTCTCTTCCCAAACCGCATAACACCCTTCACGGGTGACACCTTCAGCAGAACCTTCTCCCCGACCATGAAAGATACATCACAGATCTTCCTATCCGCATAACTCTTCTGCCTAGATTGTGCCGTGCGAAGCCACTCCTGAATAAAATTCACCTTGTCTAAAGCATCCTGCACCAGATCTGTACCCAAGAGTCTAGGCTCCCCCGGATCAAACCAACCAACCGAAGATCTACACTTTCTCCCATATAAAGCCTCGTATGGAGCCATCTGAATACTCGACTAATAACTATTATTATATAAAAACTCCGTGAGTGGAAGAAACTGGTCCCATGAACCCCTAAAATCAATGACACAAGCATGCATAATGTCTTCCAATATCTGAATAGTGCGCTCGGACTGCCCGTCCATCTGAGGGTGAAAATTTGTGCTCAACTCAACCTGTGTACCCAATTCCCACTGCACGGCCCTCCAAAACTGCGATGTGAACTGAGTACCTCTATCAGAAATGATAGAAACTGGAACACCATGCAGTCGAACAATCTCTCAGATATAAATCTCGGCTAACCGCTTCGATGTGTAGGTAGTACCAACAGGAATGAAGTGCGCAGACTTGGTCAACCGATCCACAATAACCCAATCGAACTTCCTCGAAGTCCATGGGAGCCCAACTACAAAGTCCATGGTGATCCACTCCCACTTCCACTCCGGAATGTCCAACGTCTGAAGAAACCCACCTGGTCTCTTGTGTTCATACTTGACCTGCTGACAGTTGAGACACCGAGCTACAAATCCAACGATATCCTTCTTCATCTGCCTCCACCAAAAATGCTGTATCTGACCCTAATACATCTTCACGGCACCCGGATGGATGGAATACCGCGAGCTGTGGGCCTCCTCAAGAATCAACTACCGAAGCCCATCTACATTAGGCATGCATATCTGGCCCTACATCCTCATCACACCATCATCACTAATAGTTACATCCCTGGCATCACCTCGCCGGACCCTATCCTGAAGAACGAGCAAGTGTGGGTCATCATACTAGCGCTCCCTGATACGGTCATAAAGAGAAGACCAGGAAACTACGCAAGCAAACACCCGACTATGCTCCGATATATCCAATCTCACAAGCCGCTAAGGCCTGAACATCAAGTGCTAAAGGTCTCTTTACTGCTGGAAGTATGCTAGACTCCCCAAACTCTTTGCCCCACGACTCAAGGCATCGACCATTACATTTTCCTTCCCCGAATGGTATAGAATAGTGATATCATAGTCCTTGAGAAGCTCCAACCATCTTTGCTGACGCAGATTCAAATCCTTCGGCTTAAACAGATGCTGCAGACTCCGATGATCAGTATAAATCTCACAATGAACCCCATACAAATAATGTCGCCAAATCTTCAGGGCTTGAACAATGGCTGCTAACTCAATATCATGCACCAGATAATTCTTCTCATGGGTCTTCAACTGGCGCGAGGCATAGGAAATCACCCAACCCTCCTGCATCTAGACACAACAAATGCCTATCCTCGAGGCATCACAATACACGGTATAAGAACCTGAAGCTGATGACAAAACTAACACTAGAGCTGTGGTCACGGCAGCCTTGAGCTTCTGAAAGCTCTCCTCACACTCGTCCGACCACCTGAACGGAGCACCCTTCTGGGTCAATTTGGTCAAGGGCGAAGCAATAAAAGAAAATCCCTCCACAAAACGACGGTAATTGACCGCCAAACTAAGGAAGCTCCTAATATTCATAGCCGAGGATGGTATGGGCCAACTCAGCACCGCCTCTATATTCTTCAGATCCACCTGAATACCCTCACCGGACACCACGTGCCCTAAGAAAGCTACCGAGCCAAGCCAAAACTCACACTTGGAGAACTTTGCATAAAGCTTCTCCTCCCTCATTCTCTGCAATACAACTCTCAAAAGCTGAGCATGATCCTCCTAGATACGAGAGTACACCAGGATGTCATCAATGAACACAATAACGAAGGAATCCAAATATGGCTTGTTCATCAAATGCATGAACGCTGCTGGGGCACTAGTCAGCCCAAAAGACATCACTAAGAACTCATAATGGCCGTCCAGGGAATATCTGAATCCCGAATCTTCAACTGATGATACTCGGACCTCAAATCAATCTTAGAGAACACCGTAGCTCCCTGAAGCTGGTCAAATAAATCATCGATACGAGGCAAAGGATACTTATTCTTGACTGTGAGCTTGTTCAACTTCCTGTAGTCAATACACATTCTCATGGAACCATCCTTCTTCTTCACAGATAGCACCAGTGCACCCCAAGGCGACATACTAGGCCGAATGAACCCCTTATCTAGGAGTTCCTGAAGCTGCTCTTCCAATTCTTTCAACTCCGCCGGTGCCATACGATACAGTGGAATTGAAATAGACTGAGAGCTTGACACCAAATCAATACCAAAATCAATATCCCTGTCAGACTGCATGCCCGACAGGTCTGCAGGAAACATATCTGTAAAATCACGGACCATAGGAACATAATCAAGAGTGGGAGTCTCAGCGCTGATATCCCTCACAAAAGCAAAATAAGATAGACACCCTTTCTCCACCATGTGCTGAGCCTTCAGGTATGAAATCACCCTACTAGGCACATAATCAATGGAACCTCTCCACTCAACCCTCGGGAATCCCGACATCGCTAAGGTCATGGTATTAGCGTGACAATATAGAACAATATGACATGGAGAAAGCCAATCCATGCCTAATATCACATCGAAGTCCACCATACTAAGCAATAACAAATCCATTCGGGTATCCAGACCGCCAATAGACACCACACATGACTGATACACACGGTCCACAATAATAGTATCGCCCACCGAAGTCGACACATGAACAAATGTAACTAAGAACTCACGGGGCATATCCAGAAAATATGCAAAATTTGACAAAACTTAGGAATATGTGGAACCAAGATCAAATAAGATTGAGGCATCTCGGTGACAAACTGAAACAATACCTGTAACCACGGTATCTAAGGCCATAACATCTGTTCTGGATGGAAGTGCATGAAAATGGGCCTGACCTCCACCTGATCGACCTCCCCCTCTAGGGCGACCTTTAGCTGCCTGACCTCCACCCTTAGCTGCCTGGGCGGGTGGTGAAGTAACTGGAGCTGAAGTCGAGGGCTGACTCCTCTGCTGTGATGGACCCCTATGACAACGAGGACACTTTCTCCACATGTGCTCGAACCCTCCACACTCAAAACAACTCCCTGGTGTGGGGGACGGGGACCGAAGGGAACCTCTATCACCGGGATAACTGGTAGAAGAACCTGGCACGTAGGAACCCTAATGGTGCACGGGATGAGCTCTGGGATGGAAGGGCACTGAATGATGAGTGGCCCAAATGAGAACTGCGGGAGCCATGCCCCGATGATGCACCACTATAAACTGGGCAAGCTGACTGGGCAGGCCTAAATGGGCGGCCTCTGCTATGCTGAAACTGACCTCTAGAGGTAACACCACCAAAGCTACCAGATCCCCAAGGCCTCTCTCTCATCTCGTTCTTGGCAACGAACTGACTCAATCTCCTGGGCGATATCAACAACCTGCTCAAAAGTAGCACCTGACACCCTCTCCCTAGTCATGAGAATCCGAAGCTGATATGTGAGGCCATTCAACCTCCTGATCGTCTGCCTATCCGTAGGAAACAACCAAAAAACATGACGAGCTATCTTAGAAAACTCATCTCATACTGCGTCACAGTCATATCATCCTGGCGCAACTGCTCGAACTGCCTGCACAGCTCCTCCCTGTGGGACTGTGGCACATACTTCTCCAAAAAGAGAGTGGAGAAATGCTTCCAGGTAAGGGGCGCTGCACCAACAGGCCTACGCCTCTCATAAGCCTACCACCAAGCAAAGGCAACTCATGAAAACTGGAAAGTAGTGAACGAGACCCCACTGGTCTCCAAAATACCCGCTGTATGAAGAATCCTCTAACACTTGTCCAAGAAACCCTGGGCATCCTCGCCCTCTACACCACTGAAAGCCGGAGGCTGAAGTCTACCAAACCTCTCCAATCTACGCTGCTCGTCATCGGGCATGACTGAAACCACATAGTCCTGAGCAGGTGCAACCAACTGGGATAGAAGTACACCTAGTGTCTGAAGTGCCGGAACAACCTGCTCGGGTGTATGAGCGACAAGAGTCTGAGTGCCTCCCCCGGCCTGAGAAGTAGCTACTGTGGAAGAAACAGCGACCGCCTGAGCAAGACTTGTGCACACAGTCAAGATATGAGCCAAGGTCTCCTGAAGACTTGGGATAACAATAGGCACAACAGGTGCTTGGGCTGGTCATGCTGGAACATCTGCAGATGGGACCTGGTCTGGAATAACGGGCGGGTCTATGGGTACTGCTCTGGCTGCTGCGAGGGCTACACTTCTACCCCAACCACGGCCTCGACCCCTCGTGGGTCTAGCTGGTGGCTGATCATCCTGCCCGGTAGCACGTGTGCTCACCATCTGTAAGAGAATGAAAAAAATAGGAGTTTAGTTACCAAAATCAATGGATTCGCAAGACAAGAATTCAAGAATGTGAGATTTTCCTAAGGGATCTGCAACCTCTCGAATATAAGTACAGACATCTCTGCACCGATTCACAAGACTCTACTAAACCTGCTCATGATTGATGAGACCTATGTAACCTAAGCTCTGATACCAACTTGTCACAACCCCAAACTGCCCCGGTCGTGATGGCGTCTATCGCAGTACTTAGGCTAGCCGATTCGTTATTCATAGAGTAAGATAATTCTTTTCAATAATTCATTTACTAATCATTTTTGTCATAAATCTTTCATTAAACACTTCAAAACAAGTGGAAATAAGGAAAACATAAAATCAACGACCCGACCTCGGAGTCACTAGTCATGAGCATCTAGAATACAAGTCTGATACAGTCTACTCAAATGACAAGAGAAGTCTAATAAAAATGAACAACTAGAAGATAGGAGGGAGAAAAGCAAGGCTGCGGTCGTCGTGCAGCTACCTTGCTAAGTTCCGGGATAATCTGAAGAAGAATCAATGCTCACTCGGATGCCCTGACACCTGGATCTGCACACAAGGTGCGGGGAGTAACGTGAGTACGCCAACTCAGTAAGTAACAATTATAGATAAAGGCTGAGTGAAGTGACGAGTAGTAAAATCACAGGAAGTTCATGACATAAAATCTCAGTGAAGATAACAAAGACCAAATCAGTATCCAAATTAGAATATCTCGTAAAAACTCCAGTTTCAATGAAAATCATATAAAACATTTTCAATAGAGGCTCAATATAAAAATAGATTGGAAGTAGTGATTTCATAAACAAGCCCCTCGGGCAAGCCTCACAGTCACTCTTGTAGACTCTCAAGCATACCTCACCATCACTCATGCCTCCCAATCACTCGTCACTCGTCACTCGCACTCAGTAGGTACCTGCGCTCACTAGGGTTGTGTACAGACTCCGGAGGGGCTCCTTCAGCCCAAGCGCTATATAAAAAGCAAAATCATGGAATCAATCACTCAAGACCTCGGCCTATCATATCCTCAAAAATCAGGCCCACGGCCTCACTCACTCAAAAACCTCACAAGCCACTCGGGCATTTCAGTAAAATTAGGGAACTCAACCCAAAATATCTTTCATATACTTTTAAATAGAGTAATGAAATGGAATTAAACAATAATAGGAAAAATCATGACTGAGGATATTCTTTCAATCAAAATAGTGTGAGGATGGTAGTAAAATACCCTGAGGGTCCAAACAGTACAGGCACAAGGCTCTAAACATGGCATCCAACCCAAATTATAAGAATCATTTCTAAAACACATAGATATCATACAACTTTTATCAAAATATGTAACTCCACATTTGCTACGGGACGGACTAAGTCACAATCCCTACCAGTGCATGCCCACACGCCCGTCACCTAGCATGTGTCACCTCATTTAACGAAATAGTATGAAATTTCGGGGTTTCATACCCTCGGGTCTAGATTTACAATCATCACTTACCTCAAACTGGATGAAAATCTACACTCCAATGCCCTTGCCACTCGACTCGACCACAAATCGCCCCGAATCTGTCCAATATTAGTATTATATCATTAATATATGCTAAAGTAACAAAGTCCACATCAAAATTATCAAATTAAACTAAACTTCCCGAAATTTGCCAAACACGACCCCCGGGCCCATGTCTGGGAATCCAACAAAAATTACAAAACTAGAAACCTCATTCCCTCACGAGTCCATACCTACCAAATTTACCAAAATCCGACCTCATTTGACCCCTCAATTACCCAAATTAAACTCTCCAATTTCAAGCCCTAATTTCCCCAATTTTCCCCCCTAATTTCTACAATTTCCATGCTTAATCAACTGAAATTCACCATAGATATGAGTATTAAGTTCAAAAATCTTACCTCAACGAGTTTCCCTTTGATTTCCTCTTCAAAACCCTCCAAAAGCTCCAAAAATCGAGTTGAAATTGTGAAGAATGACCAAAATTCGCGAAGGGTTCAATTTATACCTTTCTGCCCAGCATTTCCGCACCTGCGGTCACTTAGTCGCATCTGCGATGCCGCACCTTCGGAAAATCCATCACAGGTGCGGGTTCCACTTATCCCTTCAAAATCCGCTTCTGTGGTCATAGCATTGCACATGCAGTCCCGCATGTGCGCTCTAGCTCTCGCACCTGCACCTCCAGTCCCACATCACTCCTGCTCGCATCTGCGAGCCTTTTTCACATCTGCGTGCCTCACACCTGCGGTTCCCACTCCGCATGTGCGGTTATGATAGAACCAGCAACTTCATCTGATCTTTCCAAGTTCCAAAGTCTCTGCTAACCATCCGAAATCATCCCGAGCCCATCGAGACCTCAACGAAACATACTAACAAGTCTTATACCATCATACGAACTTAGTCGAACCCTCGGAACACCCAAACAACACCCAAACACCGAGTTAACCCCAAATTCAAGCCTAAGGATTTCTAAACTTCAAAAATTCGCCAATGATGCCGAAACCTACCAAACCACGTCGGAATGTCCTGAAATTTTGCACACACGTCTCAAATAACACTATGAACCTATTACAATTTCCGTTCCATTATGACCCCGATATCACATAGACTGGAAATCGCCAAATTTCTATTTTCGCCAATTAAAGCCTAATTCTACCACAGAACTCCGAATTATATTCCGAACACACTCCTAAGTCCAAAATCACCTAACGAAGCTATCCGAGCCATAAAAGCCTAAATCCGAGAGGGTTTACCCATAAGTCAACTTTCGGTTGACTTTCCAACTATATATCCAAATTAAGGGACTAAGTGTCCCATTCCACTCTAAAATCACTCCGAACACGGGCCAACCAACACGACGCAACAAAATAAAGCTGAACAACATGTAATGAAGCAGAAATGGGGGAAATGGGGCTATAACTCCCAGAACGACCGACCGCGTCGTTATATGAAAGCTGTTCAGTTTGGTCATTGTGAACGCGACAACAAGCTCGCGAGCATGGAGAAGGAAAAACTTGATGGCTCACCACTGGCCGCGAATGCGAGGAAAGGCATGCGAACGCGAAAGAGGGAAAAACATAAGTACGCGTTAGCGGACAGAAGAATGCCAACGTGTAGAAGGAATGGTCACCAGTGTCTAGGGCCTAGTGTGCACTACGCGAATACGACAGAAAGTATGCGAACACGAAGAAGGAGAAAGTTGACTTTCGCGATCGCGAGCGTGTTCATGCGAATGTGATGAACAAATATTCCCTCCTCCAAGATTACTCACCACGAACGCGGTGGAGCAGACGCAAATGCAAAGGAGAAAACCATATAACAGATATCAGCATTCCAAAATAGAAGAAAACGGCCTGTAGCCCATCCGAAACATACCCGAGACCCCGTCTAAAAACACAGACAAGTTCTATAACCTAACTGTTTAACTAAAGAATTAGACCCTTTGACTAAAGCTATTTTAAAGAGGAATACGGGTTACTAATAATCAAGGAAATAGAGAAAAATGAATAACACACAATATTGCAAAAATATAGAAAGCGAAGTCAATTATATTCGAGAATCAGATGCCTTTACAAGCTGTATTTCCCTCCCTTATATAGGAGATTCCTATAATGTACAACTCTTGCTATGGTTTCTCATTAATGACTATTTATGACATTAATGAGGCGTTACAAAGGATAACAGTAATTGGGGTACGGTTACATAATGTTCGAGTAATCAATTGTGGGTCTTTGAATCTGCCCGTAGCTTTGTCTAGATTCATTCTGACCGTGCCTCTCCCTTGTTTTGATCAGGTTGAGTTTCCTATGGCTGATAAGCTCGAGGTTTTACTAAATCGTGCCTCTTTTTTCCGTACCTCTTCAAAGAATCACATCCAACTATCGTGTTTTCCTGTGTCCACGTGACTGGCTGAGTTGTCAAAAGCTGGCTTATGTATGGAACTCTTTTTTACCAATACAGATAGTCCCCCTACTTACCATATATTTAACGATTAATATTTGGTAAGTGGATATTCATTTATGGCGGGAATATTTTGTCGCCGCTTTTCCTCGAATCATTGTATCCTTCTCTGCACCATAGGCGTCGTTTGTCACTTTCATTTAATGCTCATACCACGAGTCCTTTTCGGATTGGTTCTGTGCCAGTCCCAAAGTGACATATTCAATTATGACTTTTCATCATTATTTTTCTTTTTTCCCATATTTGACGGTTGTCCTCAAGTACAAATACCTTTCTTATTTTCTTTGCTTCCACGAAACACTTTTCTAACTTTGTCTTTTGTAAAGAACTTTCTTCTTGCCTTTGTGAACATGTCTTCTTCAAACCAAACTCAGGGAGTAATAGATATTGAAAATTTAACGCCATCTTCTGCTCCGACTAGGAGTCGGAGGGGTGGTAGACTTAGAAGTTTAGGATCCACTCCTTCGAGGGGCTCCTCTTCTTCTCAGATAGTTCCTTCTCCTTCCACTAGATCTCTAGTTTCTCCGAGGTTTAGGGTTTCTCGGTCTTTGTCTAGAGGTAGAGGTGAACGCCTTCGTGAACCTGGAGTTGATGAAATTGTCCCTGCTGAGTTTGTTTTTGCTAGGGATAGTCAAGTTCTTGTAGACCAATCTTCTTCCCTTGAAAGTGTTGAAAGGTATCCAACCCTTATAACTGAGGGTCATATTTCCCTTGTTCGTAGGGAGTGCTTTTGGAGGCCTAATTTCCCTGTCTATATTCCGAATAGTAATCAAAGAATAAAGTCTTACTAGATGGTATATTCTTTTTTTTATACGTACCCTTTCACTCTAGGGTTTAGACTCCCCATTGACCCAGTCATAATTGAATTCTGCCATTTTTTCAATATCTGCTTAGGACAAGTTGGTCCGCTTGTGTGGCGAGTTGTCGCATGTCTTAGGAGTTTGGCTTCTTTAGCCTCGGTTCCTTTTACTTTCAACCATCTTATTCATCTCTACTCTCCTACCTTATTTTGTGAAAGGGTTTTTACTGTGACTGCTAGAAGAAAAAGAGTGCTGGTAACCCCTGTAGATGATAAGGATAGAGGTTGGTACCTCCGGTATGTTGTTGTACCTACTGTTGGTTTAGCGGGTGAAGAAAATCTTCCCTTCTCTGAGAAGTGGAATCGCGCACGTTGGTATACTTTTGCTCACATTTATTTACTTCTCCTCATTTTGACTTGAGATGTTTTATTAACACCGTATCTGTTTCTTCTTCTCTCAGCAATCATTGATACTGTTGAGAATGTCTCCGGTATCCGTGATTGGGTAGAAAAATTATTTTCCATTGCTCTATTAGAAGAGAGATCTTGGAAGTACCTCGCTGGAAGGTATGGTTTGCATGTAAAGACCCACGGTAAGTGAAGCTCTTGTTCTTGCTTCTTTCCTTACTCGAGTCTCTTCTTTCTTTGTCGTTTAACTTTTTCCCTTTTAATAGGGTTCTCTGCTCATGGGGTGTCTGCTTCATTTATCCCAAATATGTCTTTGGCTCAGGCCCAAGAAATTATTGTTAGTTCATCTTCCTCGAAGAGGAAGATCGGTGAGTCTTGTTCCATAGAAGAAGAAGAAGAAGGTTCTTTAGTACACAGGCCACGGAGAAGGCAGGTGGTTTCAGATGATGAGCTTACACCTTTGACCTTGCCTTCCGTGTCTGTGGTTGAGACCTCTGTCCTTGATGATGTTTCACATTCCCCTATTCATGAGGGTGTTGATCTTGCTCCTGATGATGTCCCTTTGGCTGTTGTCTTTCCTGCTTCTTTGAGAGAAGCTGTCTCATCTGTTCCTTTGGCTATTTCGGCTTATTCTATTGCTTTGCCCGTAACTTCCTCGACTCTTCAACCCTCTGTGTCTGCTGCTTTGCCCGTGGCTTCTCCAGCTCCTCAACCCTCCGTTGCCTGTTGCTGTTTCATCTCTGCCTGCTTCCACGCCTTCCGTTAGGGAAGTAAGGTCTTCCAACAGAGAGATGCGGCAGGTGGTAATAGAGGTTCCAGCTGAGGGGAATCTTTTCAAGAAAATGGGTGGGCTCGAAGTGTGGCCCAATACTTTGATAGGTCCCTCTGAGAAAGCCAAGCTAGCCAGCCACAGTGCTCTTACATGGGCCAATGAGGTCGTGCATACTTTTTTGAAGGTATGATGCAAGTTATCCTTTTTCATTTTTGTATATGAAATTTACCATAGCTGACTGGTTTATTTCTTGTAGATTAACCTTATAGGCATGGAGCTTATGAAGAGGATTTCAAACAGGGGCCAGGAGACAAAAGAGTTGCAGGCCGATGCTGATAATTGGAAAGCACGGTATGATAGCCTAAGGATTGACATGGATGCTTTAGAAGAGGAAATGAGTACCTTGAAGCGGCAGATGAGACTCATGGCAGCAGAACTGGAAGTAGAGAAGGCTTCTTCCAGTCAGGATGATAAAGACAAGAGTGTTCTGGAGTCTTTGTTCGCTGAGCAGCTGTCCCGTGCCTCAGAAGAGATTAGAGACTTGAAAAACTTGTTGGGACAGAAGGAGGAATACTCAGGCAAGCTCATGCAATCACTCACTCGTACTTAAGAGGACCTTCGTAAGGCTTTAGACAAAGCTCAAACTCTAGAGGAGTCGATTGTACCATTAAGGGCCGCCCATGAAGCTACGGAAGCGGAGAAGGACAGATTGAGAGCTGAGCTTCAAGTATGGGCAAATGATTATGAAGATCTTGAAGAGTTGGCTGCTGTCGATGTGAGCTGGGCGTACATGAATTCTCGCCTTGACACATTATTAGAAATGAGTCAAGACGGTTTCGACCTTACTGCTGAAATAACTAAAACTAAGGAAGCCATAGAGAAGGCTCAACAAGTCATAACCTTTATTCACCTGATGGTGAGATTCTAGCCGCTCATGCCTCTTCATCCCTAGTTTCTCCCGCTCCTTCTGCCAGTTAAGTCAACCCCTCTCTTGAAGAAGTTTAGTTGGTTCATCCCCCCCCTTTTTTTTTCTCTTTGTCCTAATTGGTGGTTACCCCCAGTCCCATCCGGGGTAAATTTGGATTTCTTTAAAGTCCCCAAATGAAAACTTAGGGGCATCTCAATGTATATATATAAAAATTCCATACGGCTAAGTATAAGTTAATACTTAGTTTTTTGCTTAGCCATTTTAATATATTAATGCTAATATGACTTTTGTTGAGTTTTTGTTTTACTCTTTAAGTCTTTTGCATGCTTCATTTTTCGAGCTTTTAGTTTTACCTCTGAGTTTTGCATGTAGAATTCTTTAGATTACTCGTACCTTTTTGTAATAGGTACGGTGTCATATTAAACGTGTGCCTTTTTGTAGTAGGCATAGTTTATGGAATATGACCCTTTATAATTGTCATGAAGAAGACGTCTCAACTTCATGATAATGCAATAGAGTGATAGGAATTTTACACATGTTTAAGAATGTTTCCAAGGAACGTTTTTTGTTTGAACTTCCATGACATTTTACATGTGTTTGGTTGTCGTCTAAAACTCATATTGCAACTATTTTTTTTAACAGATTTGATATACTCTTGTATTTCGTAACTGTTTTTCATAGGTAACAATTTTTCGATATTAATACAAGGAAACAACTGTTTTTTACTAGTAACAGTTTTATAAAGATTGGGGTTTTTACCCGCAACTGTTTTGGAAACAGTTTTCTAGTAAGAACGAGGGAAATGTTTTCTTATTCGTAACTGTTTTTATTTGATAACAGTTTCTTGAACAAATACAAGGATTTAGATCTTTCATCCATAACTGTTTTATTTGATAATAGTTTTTTTAATGGGTACATTGATGATGATGTTTTACCCCTAACTGTTTTTGTTACAACAACTTTGAATAAGTATAAAGATGTACATTTCTTTCTCGTGACTAATATTTTGCCTTTCAACCTGAACATGTTCGAGTGTTTTTTTGCATTTTTGCATTAGGCTTTGTATTTGGATGACTCTTTTGATCTCTTTCGATTCTGCTCGTATCACTTGTCTTGTTGGGTAGATGGGTCTTCAGGCTCGAGCTTTTGACTTTCTGATAGTCTTCTTTGCTTCGTCTTAGCCTTCCATACTGTATAGTCCCCCAAGTGTTTGAGCTTTGAAGAATGAAATCTCGAGCACTTGATTATTCCTTCCTTGTGGTCCTTTTCCTGAAAAGGAAAAATATTGTAGACTCGAAGGTATATAGTTTTTTAGATGATGACTGCTTAACCCTTTAAAACGTCCATCAGAAAGTGTAACCCTAGACTGACAATTGTGTTATTTCCTCGCGTCTTTGCAGGTCTAATATCATCATCTGGTGATGGGTTAGCTTTATGCCTAGCATCTAAAAAACTTAGTAAATTTTTTAAATGTTCAAAATAAAATCGAAAATTTGATACCTGACAGAGGGTATTCTTTTCCTTAGAAGTAATACTTCTTTAGGTGGATGGCGTTCCATCTTCTTTGTAAAATTCTGCCATCCATACCTTCCAACCCATATGCGCCTTTCCCAGCTATGCCTCGGATTTTGTAACGTCCTTCCCAGTTTGGATTTAACTTTCCTGCACCTGCTTCTTTCATTGATTGAAATACTTTTTTGAGGACGAAGTCCCAAATCTTGAAGTACCTGAGATGAGCTTTACGGTTGTAATAACACTCTATGATTTGTTTTTGAGCTGCCATCCGTATCAATGTTGCTTCTCTCTGTGGTTCGAGAAGGTCCAGGTTGGTCCTCAATTCGTCATCGTTTTCTCCCTCCATGGCTGTTGAGAACCTTATTGTTGGTTCGCCAATATCCACAGGTATTAAGGCTTCCGAGCCATAAACAAGTACGAACAGAGTTTCTCCCGTGGCTATTTTTGAAGTTGTTCTGTATGCTCATAGTACCGCTGGTAACTCATCAGGCCAGTTTCCTTTGGCTTTAACCAACCGCTTCTTTAGATTGTTATGATGACTTTATTCATTGATTCAGCTTGACCATTAGCCACGGGGTGGTACGACATTGAAGTGATCCGCTTGATTTGCCAACTTTTGAAGAATTCTGTGATTTACGAGCCTATGAATTGTGGGCCATTATCGCACACGAGTTCCTTTGGTATTCCAAAGTGGAATATTATGTTTCGCCATAAAAAGCTTTTAAATTCCTTTTCTCGCACTTTTTTGAACGCTTCTTCCTCTTCCCATTTCGTAAAATAGTCAGTTAGCACTAGTAAAAATCGTATCTGTCCTTTAGCTGTGGAAGGAGGTCCCACTATGTCCATACCCCATTTCATGAAAGGCCATGGGGATATTATTGGATGCAATAATTCCGCTGGTCGATGCATGTTATTGGCAAACCTTTGGCACCTGTCACATTTGGATACGAAGTTTTCGGCTTCTTCTTCCATCTTAGGCCAATAGTATCCAGCTCTGATTAGGGTTTTCACTAAGGATCTCGCCCCTGAGTTATTTCCACAGTGTCCTTCGTGGACTTCTTTCATCACAAATTCCGTTTGGTTAGGTCCGAGTCATTTAGCTAGGGGTCCTCCGAACATCTTGCGATAAAGCGAGTTGTGAATAAAGCAATACCGTGCAGCTTTGCGGCGAAGTGCTAGAGCTGCGTTCCTATTTTCAGGTACGGTGCCATTCTGAAAAAAATTAAGAATTTCATTTCTCCAGTCCCATGTTAAGTTGTTAAAAGTTACCTCATTCCTGTCCTAGTCTATTATTGAATGAAATAGTTGGATGGCAATTGTATTGTCTTTGTTCGTTACTTCCGTGACTGCTGCGAGGTTAGCTAATGCATCTGCTTCTGCATTTTTCTCTCTAGGTATTTGCACTACCTTCCATGTTTTGAATTGTCTCACGAGCTCTCATGCTTTTTCAAGATACTGTTGCATTCTAGTCTCTCGAGCGATGTAAGTCCCCTGTATCTGATTTACTACCAGTTGGGAGTCGATGTTGATCACAATTTTCTTGATTGAGAGCTCCCGTACGAGTTCAAGCCCTGTAATAACAACTTCGTACTCTGATTCATTGTTAGTTATAGGATAACACTTGATAGCTTGCTGTGTCTTTTCACCAGTGGGTGATATTAAGACTATGCCTAAGCCGACACCTTTTATATTTGAAGAACCATCGGTGAACAAGGTCCATAGGCCTGGATTAGCACCGTTAAAGAGTTGTAACTCTTTTTTTACTTCAGGTACAATGCTATTACTAAAGTCAGCAACAAAATCAGCTAGTATTTGAGACTTAATTGTAGTCCTAGGCTGATAGATTATTTCATGCTCACTTAATTCTATGGCCCACTTGGCTAATCTTTCTGACAATTCCTATTTATGCAGAATATTTCTTAAAGGATATGAGGTCACAACGGTTATTGGGTGGCATTAAAAATATGGTCGTAATTTTCTAGATGCCATTATTAAAGCTAAGGCTAAATTTTCCAGATGTGGATTTCTAGTCTCAACATCTAGCAAAGTTTTACTTACATAATAGATATGTGATTGTTTACCTTTTTCTTCTCTTACCA
Organism: Nicotiana knightiana; assembly: GCA_005239525.1. Classification (NCBI taxonomy): domain Eukaryota; kingdom Viridiplantae; phylum Streptophyta; class Magnoliopsida; order Solanales; family Solanaceae; genus Nicotiana; species Nicotiana knightiana. Next base: position 52,747 of record ML391553.1, read on the forward strand.
GTACTGCACTTACAATAATTTCTAAGACAGCCAGGTTGATGTACAATCTCTCCCCTTCTTTTGGCTTTGAAAGCAGTGGTGGTTTCGATAGATAAATCTTCAGATTCTTGAGGGATTGCTGACATTCTTCAGCACATTCGAACTGATTCTGCTTTTTGAGAACTGTGAAGCATTTAAAACTTTTTTCGGAAGACAGAAATAAATCTTCTTAGTTCTCCTTGTTAGTCTTTGAACTTCCTTTTTATTTGTTAAAATATCAGGTATTTCCTCTATAGCTTTAATTTGAGCGGGATTTACCTCTATTCATCTGTTCGATACAAGGAAACCCGAAAATTTACCTGATTGCACTCCAAAAGCGCATTTCTCTGGATTTAGCTTCATATTATACATGTGTAAAATATCAAAAGCAGTAGAGAGATGCTGGAAATGGTCTTGTGCATGTGTTTATTTTACCAACATATCATCAATATAGACTTCCATCATTTTTCCAAGATGTTCTTGGAACATTTCAGTCACTAACCTTTGATAGGTGGCTCCAGTTTTTTTCAAGCCAAAAGACATAACTTTATAACAGTAAGTCCCCCTGTTTGTAATGAAGAAAGTTTTTTCCTCATCTGAGGGGTTCATTTTAATCTAATTATAACCAGAATATGCATCTAAGAAGCTCAATAATTCATGACTTGCTGTGGAATTAATCATTTGATCTATATGCGGCAATGAGAATGAATCTTTGGGGCATGCTTTATTTAAGTTAGTATAATCTACGCATACTCTCCACTTGACATTCTTTTTAGGTATTACCACGGTGTTTGCTAGCCAGTTAGGGTACGTTACCTCTCATATCAAACCAATATTCAAGAGTTTCTGTACCTCTTCGTCGATCACTTGGTTCTTGAATGGTCCTTGCTTTCTTTTCTTCTGCTTAACAGGTACGAAGGATAAATATTCATTTTGTTTATGAGTCATCATTTCTGGTGGGATGCCTGTCATATATGAGTGGGACCACGCAAAGCAGTCTGCGTTAGCCTTTAAATAATCAATTAACTTACCTCTTCGAGCGGGGCCTAGCCTCGTGCCTATATACACTTTTTGCTCAGG
>ML391553.1:54129-65737 GCA_005239525.1 Nicotiana knightiana
TTCTTCCACCTCTATTTTCTTGTTGTAGTGTACCACAGAGTTTATATTTCTTGCGGTCTGCTGATCGCCTTTGATTTGCTGAATCCCCCATTCAGAGGGGAATTTAATTACCTGATGCAATGTGGAGGGTATCGCTTTCATGTAGTGGATCCATGGCCTTTCCACAATCACGTTATAAGACATGTCAGTATCGATGACTTGAAACCTGGTACTTTTGATCACCCCCTCAGCATAAGTGCTAAGCTCAATTTCTCCTTTTGTTATAACCGTAGAGTTATCAAACCCTGATATGGCTCGTGCCCTTGGGATTACTTGATTCCCCAGTAGCATTTCTTCCATGACTCTTAGCAAAATGATATTGACTAAACTGCCTGGATCAATCAACACTCTTTTTACGTTAGTGTCATGAATACGTAAAGATATTACCAGAGCATCATTGTGCGAAAACATTAATCCGCCGATATCTACATCATCAAAGTTTATATCGTCTTCTTCCATATTTTACGAGCCTGTTTCCCATGTGTAATTGTGAACTTTGTGGTTGTTTTGCAGATCACTCCGTTTACATCTTCACCTCCGTGTATCACGTTGATGGTTCATTTTGGAGAAAGAGGATTTAGGGGCCCCTGCCTGTTCCTCATATATGCTTGTTTACCTTTATCACTAAATAATTCTTTTAAATAGCCCTGTTTCAATAAATTTTCTACTTCACCTTGTAAAAATCTGCAATCCACAGTTTTGTGCCCATGATCGTTTTGGAATTTACACCAGTGATCTGGGTTCCTTCTACCTGGATTTGACCGCATCTCTTTGGGCCACTTAACCTTGTCTCCCATGTTCCTCAATATTGAGACAAGTTCAGTAGTACTTACATTAAAGGTATGATCCCCAATTTGAGTATTACCTCTAGGTCGTTCATCTCGATCTTTTCTGGATCTAGACGAGGATGAGACTACGTCTCTTCCTTGTGGTCTATAGTCCGNTGTTCATCTCGATCTTTCTGGATCTAGACGAGGATGAGACTACGTCTCTTCCTTGTGGTCTATAGCCCGACCTAGTGTTTTCGAACCTGGGGCGAATATCGCGTCCTGAGGGTCCTAAGTAAGGATCGTACCTGTTTTTACCTGATCTTCTATATGATTCAGGACGTCTGGATCTGGAATGATCTTCATCTCTCGAACGAGCAATGCTATCTTCTTCTATTCTGAGTTTAGTACTATACCTTTTATATACATCGTTCCATGTTGCAGCGGGGAATTCTCTTAGACTTTCCTTAAGTCGTCTCGTGGCTTCTGAGCTTTTATCATTTAGGTTGCTTGCAAATGCCATGGCTGCCCAATTATCAGGCACCCTGGGTAACTGCATTCTTTNGAATCTGCAAGCTCAGAAAAAGGATCAATAGAATTTTTAGGAAGAAGAGAATACCAGGTTAGGGCCCCTTTAGTAAGTGTTTCCCCAAATTTTTTGACAAGGACTGATTCAATGTCTAATTTTGTTAAGTCGTTGCCTTTTACCCCAGTAGTGAAAGCAGTCACATGGTCACGTGGGTCAGTTGTTCCATCATATTTGGGAACGTCAGGNCTCCAGGAATTTGTTTGATGCGATCATTTTGCTCCTTCATCTGTTTCATCATGGTTAGCAGTAAATTTTGTAATTATGAGTTATTAGATATACCTGGTCTCGTTTCGATAGATTCATTAGGAGTATCTCTTCTTCCAGAGTTTTCCAACCCAGATTGAGGTTTTTCCATGGTGATGGTGTTATTGGGGGGTGGCGTCGGCGGTGTAGGTAACGCTGCCGGTAATCCTCTCGCATATTCTTGCAAATCTTGGCTCACATACTTTGCAATCATTTTCTTTACACGATCTTGTTCCACAGTTTGATCATTATCACCATTGTTATTGGATCTTTCTGGGGATTGTTCTCTTGAACCACGTGGGGTTCCTGAAGGCGATGGAACTGGGGTTACACTGCTTTGCCGGTTGTTGTCGTTGGAGTTTGACATAGTTAAGAGGATATCACTTGGAAAGCAAACAAAGATTATCAAATTCCCGGTAACGGAAGCAATCTGTTTAAACAAAGAAATAGGCCCTTTGACTAAAGCTATTTTTAAGATGAATACGGGTTATTGATAATCAAGGAAATAGAGAAAATGAATAACAGACAATATTGCAGAAATATAGAAAAGCAAAGTCAATTATATTCGAGAATCAGATGCCTTTACAAGCTGTATTCCCCTCCCTTATATAGGAGATTCCTATAACGTACAACTCTTGCTATGGTTGCTCATTAATGACTAGTTATGACATTAATGAGGCCTTACAAAGGATAACGACTCGCTCGGGGTCTCAAATCATCAAAATATCCTCTCGGGGTCATTAATACACTAACACGGACTCGCTCGGGGTCTCAAATCATCAAAATATCCTCTAAAACCATGAAACGGACGCCAAAATTCATGAAGATCAAACTTAAACTTCAAGAATTTCTAGAATCGCAACTGAGTGTCCGAACCATATCAAATCAACTCCGATTGGCCTCAAATTTTGCACACAAGTCACATCTGCCATTAAGGACCTATTCCAACTTCCAAATCGGAATCCGACCCCCGATATCAAAAAGTCAACTCCTGGTCAAACTTCTAAAAATCCAACTTTCGCTATTTCAAGACTAATTCAACTACGGACCTCCAAATTACAATCCGGACACGTTTCTAAGTTCAAAATCCCCAACGGAGCTAACGGAACTGACAAAACTCCATTCCGAGATCAAATGCTAAAATGTCGAACATGGTCAATTCTTCCAACTTAGAACTTAAATCTTGAAGTTCATTCTTCAAAATTGATTTCGGGTAACTTGAAAACCAAAACAGATAATTTTTGGAAGTCATAATACATCATGTAGAGATACTCGAGCCCTCAGAACACCGAGCGAAGTGCGGATACTCAAAATGACATGTCGGGTCGTTACAGTCGGTCACCACATTAGCCTTCCCGGTATGATACAAGATGGTGATATCATAGTCTTTCAATAGCTCCAACCACCTCCTCTGCCTCAAATTGAGATCCTTTTGCTTGAAAAAATACTGAAGGCTCCGATGATACGTGAAAACCTTCCACGACACACCATAAAGATAATGTCTCCAAATCTTCAAAGCATGAACAATGGCTGCCAACATAAAGATAACCACTATTTTGCTGCAACAAATACCGGTCCAACATAATATACTGGAGTTCGGTGCACCTATGTATGAACTTCCAGCATATTATTCTGGAACTCAAACACGCGAAAAGTTCCAGCATAATATACTGGAGATTCGAGCACCTGTATATGAACTTCCAGCATATTATGCTGGACCGATATACTTTGCTGGAACTCCAGTATAATATACAGTATAATATACTGGAGTTCCAGTATATTATAATGGAATTCCAATATATTATGCTGGAGTATTTTCTGGATTTTGAACAGTATTTTTGTTCAAATTTATCTTTACATTAAAAGTGGCTAAATTTTGTTTTCTTTTGAAACTGTGGCTAGTTTTAATGACCACTTGTAAATTTAGTTATTTTTGAATTTCTCCCAAACCAAACCAATGATAAAATACAGACTATTTTCCTCGATATTGCATGCGCTTTCCATGGGTTTGATGAGTATCAAGTTACTGAATTATTAAATGCATGTGGCTTTCATGCTAAAAGTGCAAATGCAACTTTAGTCCAAAAACAGTTGCTCCAAATAATTGGTTACCATTTGAAGATGCATGATCTAGTGCGAGATATGAGAAGAGAAGTCATTCCCATGGAATCAGCTCGAGATCCTGGAAAACGGAGTAGATTGTTCGACCCTCAAGAAGTCTGATATTCTACAAGGAAATAAAGTCAGTAATACTTTTATTTTTATATTGGTTATAATATATTGTTTTCAATTTAATTGTTTATTGCTTATAATTTTTGTTGTCATCATAAGAAGTGAGTTCATTTTGTGCTTTGTCTCTGGTTAGTAAGTATTTTTCAAGTTCTTTTAAAATCTAATATTTAACTGATACTATTGTCAGGTTTCTGGATGCAATTTGTTCTCTTTATTTATCTTTGATTTTTTTCATTGATATTATTGTATTGGCGAAAAATAGACTCGCTATGTGGGTCTATTAAATGGAAGCACGTGTCAGCAAAGCTTGGAGAAAAGTGAAGAATGACATGTAAAGATGATATGTGAAACACCCCCGGGACCGAACATACCGAGCCTGTTAGCCTCGGAACTGATGATCATAAGATAGACTGGATCAGGTGCGGGAGAATATCTCACAATCAAAAATGCGGAAGGAATCAATTAATCCCGGATTATATGGGATTTATCATCATTACTCCATCAGTTACAAATCAATTATGAAACGTACAATAAATGCATAAAGAATTATAACGGTCAGAACAAGGCAATCAATTGCAAGATTGACTCAACAGGAACGAGATTGACTCAACAGGTACGAGAGTGACTCATCACCCACGGGATTGACTCATCAGTTATGGAATTAACTCATCAATTACGAAATTCCAGCATTTACACAGCTGTTACAAGTCTTCTAAGAGTAATGGATGGGTTGAGTAAATTCTCATAATGGACCCATTATTCAAAGAGAATGGTTACTTAGATTTATCCCTATAAATAGACATAGTTTTATCACAATTGGGGAGATCAAAATTTCTTCTCGACAATTCTATACATTGTAATTCGTATCATCTTGCTCCCAAGTTAGTCATAGTTTGGCCCTTCAAGCTCTGTTCGGCTCAACATCTTATCAAGGATTATTCAATAAGAATTATTTCTTCTCTGCTTTATTTTTATTATATTATCTTTCATTGAATTTATTTTCCACGTATGTGTCACGTTGTATTAACAAAAATTATATCTTTCGAATTGAATCAGTTGCTTGTGGCCCGTCACATAAAATTATTGCTTTGACCTTGAAAACTATTTTTTGGGTTAAACAGTTTGGTTCCGTTACCGGGAACTCAAGCAAATTTTCTATTCAACCAAAGATACTAACAATTTTTGTTGATATTTCCTTGCTTTCAGTTTAAACCTTCATCATGGCCGAAATTTGCCAATCAACACAATTGACGACAACCAAGCTTGAGATGGCTTTACCTTGAGAAAGGAAAAGGAAATAATAGCCATGATACTGATATATAAGAAACAAGCAGAGGAAAATAGAGAATGTACATCAGCATATTGGTACCACAACTATCAGTACCGAAACTTATTAAAGAATTTACTCCAAACAGTACCTAGACATGAAGTTCAGGTACATCAGGTAATTTTAATTTGCACAAGTTAGTTCTAACTTGACAGAAACAGATCAAGGAACAAGATGAGCGGATAGAACACCTCGGGGAATTCCCGAATATCCCACGAGAATGATATGCAGCACCGAGCTTTAAATGGAGAAAGGCACGGATGTTAAAATGAAAGTCAAAAATAGGTCCGAGCAAAGAGATACGGGATTTTCTTCACGGGCTGAAAGATCCGAACCTTCTCGAACAGGTAAGGAATCACCTTGCAAAATTGAAAATTTCCACAGGAGAAGAATGAAGGTTAGGAAAAGCAGGGGTAAAACACCCACGAGATTGTTTACAACGATACTGCACCTGACAATTGGAAAAGAAAAGATAGGTGTGGGATGGATAATTGAAGACTACAAGGAAGAAGGTTCATTAATAGCCATGGACAATTACACAAATAATTTCAGATACAATCATTGAACCGAAAGAATCAAAAGCCACGAGGTCAAATGCTGAAGAACTAGAAACTATCATTGGCTTCCCAAATAAGAAGGTTTATGCTGGTCAAGACTCGACACCGAGTTTAAAGGAAAGTTGATTAAACTTTTACGTGTTAATGTAAATTGCTTTGCTTGCCACCATTGTAACCATAACAGGTGTACCACAAGAGTTAATAGTTTATATGCTCAACATTGACTCGCGGTATAATCCGGTCAAGCAAAAGAAGAAACCAGAGCCAAATAATAAAAGATAAAGTTATGGAACCTCGAAGGTTGGTTTAGTCCTAAAAGTCTAATCATTCAGATTCGTTGCTAACATCAACCCATCATCACTTTCAAAATTATGAGGAGAAAGATGATTTCTAGTATATCACATTGTCTCGAATGTCTCGGTAAATGCAATCTTAATTCAAGCAGAGAAAGGTGCACAATCTCTTATCTATTATAGAATGCTCTTAGACATGGAAATTGCATATCTATATTTCCAGAAGTTGGCATTAATTGCTATTGCCCTAAATCTAAGGATTTATTGTCAATATCATTCAATTCTCGTAGCCACTATATTTTCATTATACAATATTTTGCATAAACGAGAACTGTCAGGAAGGCTAGCTAAATGAGTAGTCAAACTTATGGAATATGATATTATTTATCAGCCACATACGACCATAAAAACACAAGTCTAGCAGATTTCATGACTAGTCTTTGCTTGAGCATATTACCTGAAGCTGAAACCAAAGTACATGTTATTTCTGAAAATAATTCTCGGGATCTTGACCTTTTACATAATTAAGTCCACAAGTATTAAAAGTCCTTGGTTAATGACAATGCTTAATCCCTATCAAAAAAAGTATTTAGATTTCACAAAATTTTGTTTATTACTAACAACAAAGATGAGTATAAAGCATATGATACAGGCTTGAATTAGCTGGGGACTCAAAGAAAAAATATTGATTTGACAATTGATCAAATCCAAGAAAACTATGCAGCCCAAGAAAATCAATTCGGATGTGCTAGTCTCGGATCTACTGCTAATATCACTTACTCCAGAAGAAACTCCGGACTCTTATTGAGAAATATCATTTCCGGATCAAACAATATCAGGATCAAGTCATCCCTTATCTGGGCAATCCCTGATTTATCATCAATTAGAATGAAAATGAGGTAAGCCCGACTAATTTAATTTTGGCATAATAACTTCATTGATTACTTGCAGAATGGGACTTTACCCATAGGCAAGCACGCTCTCGACAACTCTGAGTGTGTCTCATCCAATACTGCCTTATTGAAGGAGAATCATATTTGAGAATATCCAAGGCTCCAAAAGCTAAAATGTCACATGTACCAAACAAACAAAATATATGATGCGAGAAATCTACAAAGAAAGCCGTGAAAATTACTCCGATAATAAGGCAAGATATCGCATGGTCCTCGGCAACATTTTGGAACCTCCGTAGTTCCCGGCCAGAGTAAAAAATAAAGAAAGAGCTCTGGTACCGTCTCTATGCTGTAACTGGACCATTTGAAAGTCCATCAACAATGGAACTGGCTATCCTATCCGAGATTATTAAACTGGGGACTTTCAAATTATGATTCTAGTGTTTGTGTTCTCATACCTAAAAACTCAAACACTAGGGAGATCACTTATACTTGAAGATTAATCAATCCGACTTGACATTTTAAGAAGTGATTCAACAATCGATTGCTTTGGGAGATAAATTTCTAAGAGTATTCCGACATTATTTACCGCAATCTCAACTCAGTCAGTTGTATTGCTCATATCAAGCATAAAACACTTCAAACAGTGTTGCATGAGATCTTTAAAAATGTATATACTGCTCTTACACAAAAAGGATCAAGAACTCCATGTCGAGTCAAGAATCCCACGATAACAAACGAGACTTTTATGTTCAAGTCAACATAAATGTATAACTATGCCATCAGAATAAAGTTCACTTTGAACAAACACATGGCTTATATTCGGTCCAGCAACGACCATTCAAGTTAAAAAGCCTTGTTTAATGGCAAATTATACTATGACTCAGATCGATTATCCCGAACATCTCAAATATTATTTCGGATATGTGTCCCTCTCTACTTGGAAGTATGTTCATATACTCCAATTTGGATTCAAAATCCAATCAGATTTAATGTCTCTTCAAGACAAATCTACTGAGATCTATATTTGTTTGGGATCAGTATTCCCTTAGACTCAATGTCTTACCGAGATCAATACTCCAGAAAATCCTACCAGGCTTAATACTTCCACAGACTAAAAGTCTACTCAGATCAATCGATCCTCTTTTACGCTTGAATGAAAAGGAGCCATCCTTTTCATAGCGTTTAAATATATAAAAGGGTCTCTTTTATTTAAAAGTTAGACACCCAAGGGCGCAACATTTAGACATCGCACATGTAACGATGCATCCAAATATATATTTCAAGTCTGTAAGACTAAATATGAGCACTCAAATAAATTCATAAAGTGCCATAAAAAGTTAATACTCGGATAAATTTCCTAAAGTACCAAATGATGATATTAGACCCGAAAGACACGAGGAAGTAACTGAATTCCCGGTCTAGGTCCCAACCTTTCTGATGAAATAAAAAGGGTTAAGTAGTCATCATCTAAAAAGTATAAACCTTCGAGTCCCGTATGTATTTTCCTTTTCAGGAAATGGACCACATGGAAGGAATAATCAAGTGCTCATACTTCAAAGCTCTAGCACTTGGGGGATTATAGAAGGCAAAAAAGACTGGGAAATGCAGAACTCAAGTCAAGCCTAAGGTCTACCCAACAAATCGAAAGTTAAGAGTAAAAAATGCAAGCCTGATTCAAAAACCTATAAAGAAAACACTCGTGGATATAAACGCATGTTCAGGTTAAAGGCAATATTTAGTCAAGGGTTGCAAGATATAACCTTGTATTTATTAAAAAAGGTTGTCAATGAAAACAGTTACGGGTAAAAACCCATACCTTTATAAAAACTGTTACAAACAAAAAACAGTTATTCCCTTGTATTAACTCGAAAAAACTGTTACAAAAGAAAACAGTTAAGAAATACAAGCTTGTATCAAACCTATTAAAAGAAAACAGTTGCAACATGAGTTTCAGACGATAATCAAACACATGTAAAATGTTGTGAAAGTTCAAACAAAAACTTTCTTCAGACACATTCTTAAACATGTGAAAAATTCCTATCACTCTATTGCATTATTACACCATTATGAAGTTGAGACGTCTTCTTCATTAAGTGTGTGACGACCCAAAGGGTCATCACCTATGTTGTCACCCATTCCGTGCTTCCGAGGCCTTGAAAACCTCATTTGTATTTTCCTCGATTAGTGTGCGCAGTCCGGGCACGTAGCCGGACAGCTTAAATATGAGTTTTTGTAAAAAATGCTAAGATTTGATATTAAAAATGAATAACTTTGACTTCGGTCAACATTTTGGGTAAAAGGGCTTGGACACGTGATTTGACGGTCCCGGAGGGTCCGTAGAAAAATATGGGACTTATACGTATGCCCGGAATCGAATTCCGAGGTCCCAAGCCTGAGAAATAAATTTTTGAGTAAAATTGTTTTCTGAAAATATTTAAGGAATTTGAAAGTGAAATCTGATTAGAAAGTGTTGGTATAGGGCCCGTATTTTGCTTCCGGCGCCCGGTACAGGTCTTATATATGGTTTAAGTCCTTTCTGTAAGGTTTGGTTGAAAACGGATTTCGTTTGGTGTGTTTCGGACTTAAAAGTGAAAATTTGATGTTTTATGATGTTATTTTGGCGATTTGATCGCACAGATAAGTTCATGGGATATTTTTGAGGTAGTGCGTATATTTGGTTTGGACCCCCGAGGGCTCGGGTGAGTTTTGGATAGGCCACATACTTCATTTTTTGGCCTTGGAAATCTGCTGGTTTGGCTGTTCTGCAGGCCTTCGCAATTGCGACCAAGGCCATCGCAAATGCGAAGGCATGCCTGGGCAGGCATGTTCGCAAATGCGAACAATGCCATCGCAAATGCGAAGGCATGCATGGGGAGGCATGTTCGCAAATGCGAACAATGCCATCGCAAATGTGAAGCCTCCCCTTCTGCTCAGTGTTCGCAAATGCGAACTGTGATTCGCAATTTCCAGGTCAGGGGTTTTCGCAATTGCGAACCCCTGTTCGCATTTGCGAAGCCAACCAGTGGCCTGCAATGCACTTAAACCGAAATTTTGACTCCATTTTCATATTTTCTCAAACTCAAACTCACTTGGGCGATTTTCCAAGAACAAGACTTCTTCCAAATCAATTGTAAGTTGGTTTTTACTCAATTNAAGCCAACCAGTGGCCTGCAATGCACTTAAACCGAAATTTTGACTCCATTTTCATATTTTCTCAAACTCAAACTCACTTGGGCGATTTTCCAAGAACAAGACTTCTTCCAAATCAATTGTAAGTTGGGTTTTAATCAATTCTTTCAATCATTAACATCATTTAACATGTTTTCAACTTAAAATCAAAGATTTCCATGGGTGAAATTGGGTGTTTTGGGTAGAACTTAGGTTTTTTAAAAAATCGGGGTTTGAGTGGGTGATTGACCTCCGATTAGAGAGAGTTTTATATGGATGGAATCGTGAGAGTAAAAGGGTTATGAAAATGTGAAATTTATCCGATTTCGAGGTGCTGGCCTGAGGGGCATTTTGGTCATTTTACCTAATTTCGCGCCGTAACCTTGAATTTAATAGTAAAATCAATTTCATGAGATGTTATTTACGATATGAAATTTATTTGAATCGATTTGGGCTATTTGGCGTCGGATACTCGTGGAAAACATGTGATTTCAAGTTGATTTTGAGCCGATTCAAGGTAAGTGGCTTGTCTAACTTTGTGTGGGGGACCTTTCCCCTTAGGATGTGATGTTTGGTAATTGAATGCCTTGTACGTGAGGTGACGAGCGCGTACTTGTGCTAATTGTTGTAAATCCAGTTTTACCTTAAATATTTAGACTGAGTTTCTTTCTTACCTGTTTTATTCTACTTGCAATCATAGTCTATGTTAGCTTAGAAGGGCATGCCTGATGCGAGACTAATTGCATAGTTTAACATGTGATATACCTTACATTTGAGGTGCATTAATGATAAAAATACACTTGTTATGTGCTTAATGGAGTTATTTCATGTGTAGGTGAACTGGAGATGGAAACGGAAAGGAGACACCCGGGCGATAGCCTGGCGACAGAGCCCTACAGCCTGACCCTACCTGGTGTTAGCCAGGCCTTAGGGCTGAAACGCCAGCCCTACCCTGGCGTTAGCCAGGCGTTAGGGCTGNCTGGAGATGGAAACGGAAAGGAGACACCCGGGCGATAGCCTGGCGACAGAGCCCTACAGCCTGACCCTACCTGGTGTTAGCCAGGCCTTAGGGCTGAAACGCCAGCCCTAGCTGGCGTTAGCCAGGCCTTTGGGTCCAAACGCCCAGGGTTCCCAGTTCGGCCAAATCCGAGTTTTGACGAGTTTAAGTGTTTCCCGGTTGAAATTGAAGTCTATTACACGGTTAGGGTTCGCCCAAAACATATAAATAGACTCCTAAAACACAACTATATGAAGAGATTCGAGGAGATTAGAGAGGATACGGACGGCAAAACATTTTTGTACAGATTTTCTTCATTACTTTGTAGTTTAATTATGCAAGTTATTTTAGATTTGATTCTTTTGAATATGTTTAGCTAATTTCTTGTAGAACCCGTTGAGGGATAAACTTATTGTGATATTAACATAGTTTTGATCGGTTGATTAATCTCTATTTGTTCAACTACGTTCTTATTGTAGTTAATTGAATGGCCATCAATT